>QFEU01000535.1:0-32766 GCA_003316345.1 Tricholoma terreum | reverse complement strand
CGCCCAGAAGATGTCGATGCTTCGATGTCTAACTCTTCTTCATCAGAAGAGTTAGAGTCATTATCAGGCTGAACGTAAAGCTGGTTTTAGGCATCGAACAAGGTAAATGGACGATAACAGACCTCAAGATCAATCACTAAAGCGCCTGTGTGCCAGCCAGCGGCGGCGACAGAGAAACAGAACCTGTCCTTGGGATTATTCCTGCCGTGATCAAACCGCACTTCAGTCGGTATCTCGATATCTGGCGGTGAGCCATGACCAGGATCTCCTAGTCCCAAGGCCCCTTTATCACTCACTCCCCATGTCAAGGCCTTGCCTGACGAGGTCAAAGCAATGTAGTGATAGTCACCCGGCACTACCGAAATTACGGACGCGTTCTGCAAACCTGGGATTATCTTGGGCCTGATATTACTGACATCATCGATATCGCCTTTCAGTACAACCGAGCTGGCATCGGTCGAATAAGCGAAGAAGTGCTCGAAGTTGGCAGAAATCTACATACATCAGCAATGGATAACAACAATATAAATTTTCCTTACGTGGGTTATTTGCATGCTGCGAGGGGGTTCTATTCCGTGATCCGTAAAATTATCTCGTACTTTGTCGACTTCACTGAACTCTGGCAACTGGTCCAGTGTCAATCACTTAATCGATCAAAGTTGAAGCTAAAGAGATTCTCACATATTGCCAAGTTCCTCTCGAAACTGTCATCTCGTTGTCCAACGAATCGAATATGAGGACATGGCCTTTATTTGTCAGTCCGACGATATGATTATCCAGCCCCGCTATCTGGATGAGCTGTGTCGGCTTTTGTTCTGTGCTTGTTTCGTTGGTAAGTTCAGGGAGGACTGGTATAGAAGGAAGTCGTGCAGGTTCCACATCCATGGCCCAGGCTGTGCAAGCTATAGCATTGTTACGAGGCACAGAGGTATCCCTGAACTCTTGAAGTTGCTGTCTCAGTTCGGTCTGGATCCGATCGTCCATCTGCCCAGAGAAAGGCCACCATACGAGAACATCTCCTGACCGAGTAAGTATGGAAGAGAACATCCAACCACACTCAATCTGATCTGGTGTGAAGTCCGGGTCCTGGAACACAGGCGACGATAGCCAGAAAGGACGGCCCCAGCTCACAAACGTCCAAATCCTGTGGTCAGTGTCTAACGACGACGCATGCGACCGACCACAACTATATTTCAAACGTTGAATGACAAGAAATAACATATAACTTCATCTCAGGGATATTCACCTGATACTGCTCATCGTTGTAGGCATGTCCAGCCTCAAGGGGGTTCTTGCGATCTTCCCTGGCGAGTGAAACCCATATCCCATGTCAAAGCTCTCGCCGCGCAAGGTGCCTAATCACATGCTGCTTTATAAATTAGGGGATTGTTAGATGGCCATGGACGTACCCCATACGTGAATGCGGCCCTCAGAATCCAGGGCATGGAATGACCTAAAGAATTTGATAAGCAGATTATACAATGAAGCAAATGCTTCCACGTTACCATCCCCCGGCAACAAGACTGACGAGGCGAGCACCAGGAACCAACAGCCGCGTCGGGAATGGGATGCCGCCAGCATAAGACTTTGGGAACCTTGACAGTCCCAGACGACCATTATTCTTATTTCTGAGGAATGAAAAAATACCATGTTTGAATGGAGCGCATGAGGTGATTCTAAAAAGGCTCACCCCCATACATAAACTTGAATACGGAGATTCAAAATTAACGGAAGATCCAGAAGGTCCTAGGGACACTATATATGCGTACCTCGCGGATTGAAGAGACCACGGTAGATAATTTTCCAGCCACTCGTGCGAGCTGTGCCAGCACCGGAGAAATTAAAATCGCTTGCCAGTCTCTTTTTCCAAAAGGTGTCGTCCGAACAGATAGTTGCGAAGAACTGTCCAGACAATCAGCGATGCTCATAGATAGACCTCCCCACGATTGATAACCACCTTGTCAGTACGGCTGAGCCGTAAAATATCGGCGATCTGCATGGATGGCAGTAGGTTGTCCAGGAGAACCTCAACGGGCATTTCAGAAAGTGGTGGCATCTGTCAGCGTGCGATGGTGAGCAGTCGCTGCGATATGATACAAGATGCAATTGACCGTGGATTCGAGAAGACCTGAGACAGGCAGTGAGTAGTGAGTACTAGTGGGTGTTTAGCAGCAGCCTGAATTCACCGATCGGGCTGCGCACTGGTGGCCAATGCGCGTCCCTTGGAGTCACGATACGTCATTTTAAGTTTGGCATGCGCGTGATACATCACATGATTATCGTGATCTCGCGTTGGTTCGAGGTTTAGGCCAAACAGAAACAGGTATGCAATAGCTCTTGCTAACCGCGTTGGACTAATCGTGTGGCCCATGTACATCCGGGGTCATGGGCCGCTTTTCTTCTCTCTGAACCGTGGCTTCGTCGTGCTGATAACTGGACATGGTGGTTTCAGTTTGAAGTGCCTTGGGCTTCAGTTATCTTTGTGCTCCGAATCTCGGCATCGCTTGCTCAGCGATTATGGTTTCACATAACGCGCTATGCATACGCATCCTCTCGCCCGGATTGATCTTTCGGTTCCGCGGAATGGTTCTTAAGCGCTGATTGTGAGCAGTCGAGTCCGATTTCGGCTAACGGCATTTGGGGTTCAGACCCTCAGGATCGGCTGGGACGAGACGAGCCGAGCACATTCCCATCCACGCACCTCTCGTTTACCTTGCGTTCACGAGGCACCAGATCCTGGCATTAATTCGGGAGACTGGGTCAAGGAGGTTATTGTTTATCTCGAAGTTATCTCTGACAGGTTGACTTTATCTCAATTCCCCAAAACCACTTATATGTATGTATATACTCTCAGCAGCTGGGCACTGCTGGGCAGCGTGACCTGATCAACTTGTTATTAATTTCATCTCATCGCCTGACCCTCAATTTGAACCGAATTCGGAGATGCACACCATCTCGTCCGTCGCCAGCTCGCCGTCCTGTCGTTCGCTTTACAAATAACTGTCAATGACCAGCTGACTGTCATCTGTAAGGATCTGCTGCCGAGAACTGCGGGTGAGTGTACATTTGATCGAAGCAGTACTGAGATACGGCCACGTTTGTTTAACTTGATAAATACACTGTATCTCATACTTCGATATTGATGGCACTTTTAAATGAACATTCAGCGAAGTCCAATAAAATTGCATGTTGCGAATTTGAAGAAGGCATGAGCATGTCGAAAATGGTGCCGTTAATACAGAGCTGTGGTACTTGCAGACCATGTGTGTACCACTATATATTCCAAAACTTCTAGGGAGCAGCGACCGTGAGAATAAATAGATCAACAAGAAGGGCATCCCCAAGAAAAGATATGTTTGCGCTTCTTTTTATTCGGATCAAATCGATCTATATACGCGTGGTTCTGACGTACATATTAATCCTTACGGGTCTTGATCGATGATCATCAAACGTCGGAAAAAAAAGTTTGAGAAAGATTCTAGCTGTCCGAACTGCCGAAAGCAAAAAGTCAGATCAGTGTCGCCCGGTGATCCTGGAAAACGAACCAAATGCTGGGAAGTCGAGAAAGTAAGTGCTCTGCCAAAGAGCTCGAGGACAATTGAATGTGTACAAAGCGTATCGGAGGTAGTAATAGTGGACCATATCGGTCGGTAAGTAGGGTGTGTACAGGATAATAAGTACTATACAGACTCAGATGAATGGTGAGGCGACAATGCATGCAACGGTACCTATCGAACAATTACAATTGAGGTAAATGCATATGCATGTAAGATAGCAGATAAATGTAGTATAACCAAAGTAAATCCAAGTATATGCAATGAACTGTAGGGATATAAGATAATGTTGTGGTATGACATTGACAAAATGCGGACAACCAGAATTATAGGAGCATCATAAGGATTCCAAGGGCAAGACGGATGCAGACCAAAATCATGTAGCGACGTCCGATTGTTGTGAAACAGGGGGGAGTCATCGGATGGCATTTAGTACTCGTCTGTACTGCCATAGCCGATGCTTGCATGCCCAGTACTGGGCCTTGGATGGCTCTCGTCGTCATAGACGTCGTAATTGCTAGATGAATAACCTAGCTCCCCACCCATCTGCAAAGGGGGCAATAAGGAAGACGGCTGATAGCCTGGAAGAGGTGTTAACAGGGTACTATCAGGTGGCAAGCGACTGGGAGACATGTGAGTGGGCGAGAGCGCTCGCGAGGAATGTGGATGTAACGAATATTGAGTGTTCAGATGGTGGCTATGGTGTAGATGAGATTGGGTTGGAAGAGAGGCAGAAATATACTGCGGGGCGCTTATCTCGTGTGGAGTAGCCCCGCCGTGCCATGACGCGCGCGCGGCGTCATTGTATCGCGGCCGGGTATGGTAGGCAGAAATTTGATCATCCTTGCCGTACCTTTCGCCTTGCGTAGCCACAGGGGTCGTAGCCAGATGATGGGATGTCGGTCGATGATAGAGGGGGTTCATGTGGCTTTGAGAGCTGTATCGACGAGAGCTGTAGATGTCGTCATGATCATCGCGTCCGCTCATACTGGCCCGTCGCGTGGTTCCAGATACCGGTGAATCAGGACCCTTTTTGGCTTTCCGCCATTGTTTTCGTAGCTCTTTGAATTCTTAAAATATTACAAGTCAGTCGATGGCATTGACCTCCAGAAAAATCAGAAGAGGATCCACGAAAGAAAATGCGACCAAACATAAAGGACGAACTGGGCATACCATTTGGACTACGCTTGGAGCCGTGTTTCTGCATGGTGACATGGGCATTCAGATGGTTTAGAGTACCATACGCCTTATTACAATCTGGCCAGGAGCAATGATATAGCCGCTCAATTTCATCATACCTCCTTCGAGGACGCTTTTTGACAGCATTTCCGGGTAATGCCACGAAAGAGTATGTTTTACTGTTGGGGTCAAGAGGGCTCTTTTCGAGATTGTGGGGGAAATGAGACAGTGGGCGGTGGCTAGAGCTAATGACAGGAGCAGATGATGTAGAGGTTCCTGTGTTGGGTGGCGAGGGTCCATAGTAATTTTCGGCACCAGAAGAGAAGTGCAAACCAGACGTTGGTGACCCCAGGCTGCCTGTGAAGTTGGGCTGCAAAGGTGATATGGGCGTGTCTAACCCATCATCACGATGAGAAAATCCATGGTGATGAGATTCGTCATCTTTCCAACTCGAGTGATGAGTGGAGGGCGATGGCTCGTATTGGGAGTGCCGAGCATCCCGCAGGGAGCTGATACTAGCACCCCGCTGTAGGGAAGGTACGTACGAGGCTCCAGAAGAGCGAGATGGATTGAGCGCCGGCGGATTGAAATTAAATGGTTGTAGACGATTTGAGTGATCAGCATCGTTTGAGTGCGGGACATACGTGTTTGCACCGCTGATGATAGCGGATTCAGACATCCGTCGATGACTCAAAAGGGGATTTCGAGAACCATCGCCATCAGGAATTTCATCGCGAGGATGTGTATTAGACGACGGATTAAACCGCTCGTCACTAGGTCGATAAGATGCAGAAACTGCATGGGGTTGATGCAGCACGGGTGGAAAGTGTGGTGAGGTTGGATGGACGTCCACAGGCGATGGCGAGTCCGAGAGGTAGTGGGTGACGGCGTCAGGTTTATTCATGACGGCGGCGCTATTAGTAGCATTGTACCTATCCTCGAGAGCGGGGACAGATTTAAATGAGTGGGGAGGTGGTGGTGAGTAACGTGAGCCATGTTCATACATTTCGGAATGAGATATTGAGGGATCGAAAGCAGCGGGACCACGATAGTCATGGTGGTAATTACCAGAGCTACCAGGAGGTGAGTGTGGCGACGGAATATCGTCGTCCACGGTGTCGGTCGGAGAATGAGATTGGGCTGGAGAAATACTAGCAGATACGAGGTGAGAGATGTCAAGGAAATAGGGAGGCGAGCCGAGTTTGGAACGCGACAAAAGGTGGGACGAGTAGTCTGGAATATATTTTGGAATGTCGAGATGCTGGGGCAGCATTTGACGCATCCAAAAAGAGGGTATAATAGAGAGGAGATTATAAATGGAGCGGAATGAAAGGGTGGAATAGAGAAGTGAACGGCGAAGAAAGAAGCAAGACGGTTCCGGAGGAGAATATTGAGGGCTTCGAGGAGCTTGTCATAATTCGTTGTATACGCAGCGATCTCGATCCCAGTGAACGTGACGTGAGACTGCCAATTAGGGCTCTCGGGTCAGCATACTCTCAACAGAGCGAACAATCATCTCTGAATCAATAACATCATATCCTTCTAGAATTTCCAGAAGCACACCCATCCCTGTCTTCGCGACAAACGACCCTGCATCGGCCCCCCACGCCATCACGAGTCCTCTTGCAAGGCTCCGCGACAAACACAACCCTCGCGATCGCATCGGCAACTCAAACCCCGTCCCGTTCTCCGGTTCACCAACCTCTCTGTCCAATCCAAAACAATATATTTTCCTATCCGCACTAGCATCCATTCCGCTCCTCCACAACTCGCTCCTTGTCTTCGTGTTCTTTCCGCCCTCTTCCGCCTATGCCCTGGGCTGGGCGCTTGCTTGGTATCTCCGCGCCACCTCCTAGGAACAACGATCTGGTCCAAGGATTGATTTTTTTCTGATAAATTTTGTCCCGAGCTGAACGCAATAATACCTTATGGGGAGCAAGAGCGTGGGATTGTTGTATGTTAACCTTGAACAAACAAGAATCTGACAAGTAAAAGATTACCGACGGATGTTTTCCCCACACTGCCTATCAAATCACTCTCCAGGCGTGACACTTGTCATGCCCTCAGAATGCTCACTGGATGGGAGAAATGGCCTTACCTGTCACAGCATTTCGTCTAGGTTTCAGCGCGTATGCTCGCCCGATCACCAACGAAGACTATGTGTTAAGAAGCATCGACCTTCGACCTCCATGACAGGTGACAGATTCCAGCGATTTCCTCGACTTTTTGGGTGACGCTGGTGCCGACGACGAAACGGGTTCCCAGACCGAGCCGAGCCTCTGTGATGATTGTAGCGATTAAAAAATTACAGCCCGATCCCGGTCTCACCGGATCTAAAGTTCATGCTTCGTGCCACAACTCCAATTATATATCCATCAAAAACTGTTCCAGCTGTGGCGAGTATACTGGAGTGTATGACCATGCACTGAAATGCATCAGATATACGAGCAAGACGGACCCAACTTCTTTCTCCCATCCCCAAGGTCCCTCAGATGTGGTGTCGCCATCTGGGGCTGCTCGTAAACTTGAAAATGATCTCTAGTATGTGTCAATTGTGCAAGCTCAGTCAGTCGCCTTTCTAGAGTTCTGCCAGTGGTATGGAGGTGACATCAGTGGAAGGAGTTTCAGAATTAAATAGATCAAGGGAGTGGTAATCGGATGGCAGCCGATTGTGAGTGGACTTGCACATGCACCGATCCATTGAGCGCCCATAAATCGAGCTAAAGTCCGCGAAACGGAGGAAAACAGAAACAGCAGGTAGTTCATCTGCACAACATAAAATAGGCAGTGGACTTTTTCGGAAGTGCAGAATGTAACCCCCAGCGGATGTATATACACTCACTCACCACGAGAGAGTGGAACGTGTCCTCAGTCTATCGACCTCCTAGTGAGTGACTGTTTGACACGACTGAGGGATCTAGAGATAGATAGTTTAAATGGAGCCGAAGAAGCGTTATTGCAGACGATAGAAGAGAAAGAGTTCAAGTATTTGTGGAAGTCACCGAACAGCACGGGACTTTTGAATGATGCAATATCGAAGGTGAAATCCCTGATATCAGCAGGACAATAACGGAAGGGCAGCTAGTGCTGAATGTCTGTGAAAGAGGTGGATGCGATTCTGGGACTGCCAACTTACCGGATTAAGTGTAGTTTCGCGCTGATCAAGCGATCATGCTTTGAGCCGGCATGGCAGGCGTCGGGTCGATGGCTCCCATGGAACAGAGTAAATGGACAATGCGCACTCGTGGCCAGAAAAACACTTTCTTTCCGTCATTACGATATCCACACAGCATCGTGGTCAGATGTCCAAAGCCGAGAGCAGTCCGAAATTACAAAAATGAAAGGGTTCAAAGCATTCGTTATCGCCTGGCCAGAGATAATCGGTATTATTATGAAGACTTGACCTTTAGCTTTGATTAATGCTGCCCAGCAACGGTATGTAGTTTCGGATTACTGAAAGGGGTTAATTGTACGTTGCTAGAAAGAAACATACGCATCCCCAGATTAAGCAGTTGCGCCGCACAGCCCAATAGGACATGCTTGCGATACCCGGACGTTCTAGTTGCCGGATGTCATTAAGAGGAAAGTGATTAAGGGAGGCATATGTATACGCCTGGAAATGAAAACTCTAGTCTGAACACTTCTTCATTGACAAGCGAATTACGAAAACTCAACGCGGTCGCCACAAGGATGATAGAAGCGGATCGCATCGCAAAACAGCGGGAGGCCGAATATGGTATGTTCAAACACTCTACATGGGGAAGCCGGGTGTGTCATGCGGGTGATTTAATGACCATGCTCTCTGTATATACGTGAACACCCAGGAACAAGGGTTCTGGTCAGGGTGAAGCGAAGATGAACAAGACGCCCCGATGGCTGGCAGTTGACGTGATCTGGGGGAAAATGCAGCTACTCAAAACGGGTAAGAGCTACCCAGAGAGAATGCGCTGAGATACCGGGGGAAAGGTAAGACGTAAAAATCAAGAATGGGAGCCCAGCAGGTCCAGCTACACCCTCTTGGGCAGAGGGTCACCTCAGCCTGACGAGTGAAACAACACGGAAAGACCCTGGAGAGCAAGACAAAAGAAGAGACACTCTGGTTCCGGAACGGCAATATGAAAGTCCGCGGCACGAGATGAGATTGCTGCTATCTGTGTAGTCTCGGTGGTCCAACCTGATACCGGTTGCACAGACGATCTGCCTTCCGAAGATTTACTAAGGCTTCTCAGTTCGAAATTACATTCGAGCCGCGAGCGCTTGGAAGGAGCATGGGGCGTCTGCGGTACCGCAGATTCCCAGGGCCTCTGAAAGATCAAGAAACGAGATGTTGATCAGCCACCCAAAAGACTAGATTTGAATCTTCGTTTTATTGATTGAGCCGTGGTAAGTGGTTGTAGTTGGGCAAAGATAGGTTCCAGCGGAACTTGGAAGCTGGTTGGCGGGAAGTAGAACAAGATGTTTTCACAATGATAATCACGTGTACTAAGTAATAACTATCATGACGCCAAGTCTTGCCCTAGGTCTCTCCCATGTCCAGCGATGTCAACAGCATCCAAACCACGACTGGATTCAGCGCCGAGTATTCGGCGTTCTTCTCGCATTAGCAAACTGTTACAAGGTGAATATTACCATATAAGCCTGGGACGCTACTTACGATCCCTCATTGTTTAAGGCAAGCAAGACGATGCTTCCGCCATCGAAGAACCCTCGCCACCGAAGCGACGCAAGGAAGCAGTCTCAGCATGCAACAAAGATAATCTGTTACCGGTGGAAAAGATGCACAATCCATCCAATCCCGTGCGATCTCAGCGGATAACCCCTGACGAACTTCTTGAACGGGAGAAAGCTCTTCTACGTAAAGAACGAGAATACAAACGCATGGCAGGCGAATTACAAGAACGTGTGTTATGCCTATCCCGAAAAGAGGAAACCACATTCTTGATGATGTCTCAACTTGAGGATCGTGAGGCGCAAACCTTGCTCGCTCAGCTTGAGGACCATTTCACGTGTACATTGTGAGTATCGTCATCGCTTTGCGTCTGTCTACTTTACCGTTTCCTTCGCGTAGATGCTACGAAATCATGGCTCACCCGCACACAATCAACTCAGTGCAATGCGGTCACACGTTCTGTGCCATCTGTATCCTGAAATGGTTTTTCACGCGCTTGCATCGCGATTGTGGACGATGGCATGAGGCGGTCGAATGCCCCATTTGCCGCAGTCCATTTGTTCTAACACCCGATCAAGTCCCCCGCCCCGAGATCACCTTCCCCTTTCTTCCGAATCGGACCGCCGCTGCTGTTTGTAAATCATTGATAGAGAACCTTGCAAGATCACAATCGGATCTCTTGGACGTTAAACGTGCGCTAAAATCAAAATCGAAGGCGAAAAATGTAGACAGCAGGGCGACAACTAAAATGAGGGTCTCGAATAACGCGGATGTCACTGCTTGGAGCGAGGGTGGCTATATGAGAGCGGAATGGTTGAAAAGGGATAGGCAAGTCCATTCCAGATCAACTCGTAGTACGAATAGTACCTGATTGAACTTTCACAGGGAAGGCAAGGAAGAACTGAATTACATACTGAAATCTTGGGCGACGCTGAAATCGGAGGATTTTCTAACGTTGAAACAGAAGTTTGGGTCTCATCGGTGGTAGGACTTTGAGCATTGGTCATTTCCATCCGTAATTATCGAAGACCCGACTGCCAGACGCGACTGATTCACCACAATCCGACCACTAATAGCAGTTGATCAATACGTTTCCCAAGCACTCGGACTTTGCTCTGCGATTTTAACCTCGATCCTATCCTGACGCACGTCAATCTTTATAAGTGGTCCTTACTTCCCATCGTCGACGGGCACTCTGCACTTACCGCTTATTTCATCACGGGGTATCATCGCACATTTTTTTTTACAACAGGACCTGGTTATTCAAAATGTACAATCCCTAATAGGTCACCTTGAGTACACTGCTGTTATACTTAAAGGTAGAAACACCGTTCCTTCAGGCCCCGCATACCCAAAATATCCTGAACAATGTGTCAAGTATGTTAAGGTGAGACGGAGTTGACTCACCCAATCCGCCTTCGTCACCCAGAGATCGGACACACTATCCATTTTCCCTAGCACTGCAGCTCCCTTCCATGCTAGAACACGAGGGTCGACCTCCTTCGGTGGGGGGATTATCTGGACTTTCTCCATATTTTGTACCAAAGGTGTTGCAATGGCTTGTAGCCTTCAAAAGGAAGATGCGAAGTATTGTTCTATGAGCAGATCAATTTAAGTTGTGCAGCACTCACCTGCTTTCAAGAGCATGTCCCATGCCAGGTATATGCGCAGTCCCACCAATCACCAGCACGGCTTGTAGATACTTGCGAATCTTGTCATCTCCCCCAGCCGCTCGGGCGCTGTTGAATATTGCCACGTCCAACGGCAACTTGCTTGCTTCAAAGCAGACGTCGATAGAAAACCCTCCAGGATATACTGCTCCCGTGCTAGGTGGAGTCTTCGCCCCTGGATTTTGCTGAGGAGTGGGCGCCTTGCTATCGTTATCAACGTCAATCATGTCTGCTGGGACCATTTGAAGATTTGAAGCAGGGGGTGGGGCAGGGTCGTCAGTAATCATCGGCTGTGCGTCCTGGCGCTCGGATGGTGTTGATGTCCCTTGGACGAGATGATGTTGGCTCAAAATCAATCAATCAAATCCACAACACATACCAGGCTGAGGCGCGCCGTCAACTGTTACTTGGTCTTTCTTCTGAGGTGATTCGCTTGCTTCAGATGAAGGCATAAGATGCTGTGTTGATATCATCATGGCGTTTGTCTGCTTTCAAACATCATGGAAAGAACACGATTTGCAAGGATATCATACGTACGACAAGATCCGTTTGAAGCTCTATGATTTCTTCCGTGATATCAGAGCGGCGATTTTGTCTAAGGCCTGACCGTTTTCGATCGAAATCAACAACACGAGGTTCGAAGAGACACTGTAAATTTGTTGAGGGGGAAAACTGCATACTTGGGCGCCAGGATTACCATAGGGGCAAGGATAATTTCATCATATGCTCTCAAACCGTACTTCTCAGTTGGCCGTTCCGGCTTCCTTACAACGAAATCATAAAGATTGAGAGCTACGTCGCCCTGAGAATGTGCAGGATGAGCCATGTACGATATAAGTCCAGAAATCCCACCTCTGCTAGCGTGCATAGCCTGCTCTTGAGGTCTTCCATGATATTCCAATCATATGAACGTGCAAGATCTATGTCCCTGTACGGAAAGTTTATACGTTCCAACAGCACATACAAGAATTCGGTTATATCGTCACCGCCGATATTGAGCGACATCCTAACTCGCAGCTTAATGCCTATGTACGGCACAAAGTCGGCAGAACAACGCACCTTGTCTCCGGTAAAACCATACCTTCATCAACACAGGCAATATTTGTTGTTGTTGCACCAATGTTCACGACGCAGGCGTTTGATATTCCAGCGCCATAAGTTGCCGCAAGTGATTCCTATAGCAATAAAGTCAGCCAGGAGAGACCACCATTAGATGTTAATGAGAGACCTGCTGAGCACATATTTGTTTGAAACCCATGGTCACGATCAATAAATTGATCAACTCCCGAACGTAGGCACGTTCGTAGAAATCAGGTATGACGAGCACGACAGAGTAATGCTATTCAGTCAATATGCTGAGGTTTTGAGGTTCGTTGGGATGAATAATGTTATCTACCTTGTAGTCTTGAGCTTCGACATCCAGTCGATCCTTCAGAGTTTTCCGAAGGAGAACCTCAAGATCACCGAGGAGTACTTGCAACGAAGGATAATCTCTGGTGTTGAAGTTATTTCTATAGATGGGCCAATTTGCGGTATACCCTGATTGTTGAGGATTTGAGAGACGCAGGGCCTGTTGCACAATGAGAGGCGGAGAGGTCTTGTCATGTGTCCACTTGCCTGATCCCCGATCAGAACGTCGTCATTACAGGTCTCATCTAGCCACTCTACTCGATAGGGATCATTGTACTCCGCTATGATTTCTGGTTTGAATTGTCCATTAAAGGTCGATGCAATCCTTGTGGCGTTAGGAGTGACACGAAGTTTGTAAAACCTCATCCTATCTCGAAGGGAAAGGGTAATTGCTGCAAGCTTTGCGTCGAACTGTGAGATTTTGTGACCTCGTACACGAGAAAAGGTTGTGTATAGGACGAACGCACTGGGTCGTCGGATGTTAGTGAAACGTTGTATTCGTCCTCATTTTGCTCCGCCTCAGAATCTAAAGTAGGGTGTTTATCCTTTCGAGGACGCGAGATACGCTGTACTGGAGTGGACCTGGGTACAGGGGGCTTGCACTTTCGAGCAACGACGTTTAGGACAGTTGCAGGACTAACGTCCGACGCTTTTCCTATCCGAAGGAAACGCGAACCAGGGTGAATGACGATCACTTGAGCTCCGCGCCTGCTCTACATTCTCGTTATATTCGCCACCATACAACGAAAAGTGTCCTGACCTTTGTTCTTGCGCGATTGGGGTATCTTCGGCTCCCTTGCTCTTACGAGCATTGGCATTTCTCGCCCAGAGTGTTTGCGACTCTGTTTTCAGATATGTAGTACTCACATGCTTTGGGTTCGGTCTATAAGATACGGTAGTTGTGCCAATCACTCCGAAATAGTGGTAGCTGGACTAACACCAAGGGAACATGAAATGTGGTATATCGCAAACCGCTTTCGTCGCGTTTTGCATTGGGAATTCCTCGAGGCATCTCAGAACAATAGCAGGT
This sequence comes from Tricholoma terreum, assembly GCA_003316345.1. Classification (NCBI taxonomy): domain Eukaryota; kingdom Fungi; phylum Basidiomycota; class Agaricomycetes; order Agaricales; family Tricholomataceae; genus Tricholoma; species Tricholoma terreum. Next base: position 19,254 of record QFEU01000535.1, on the reverse strand, counting down.
TGTTTCAAGACTTCAAGTTGATGTGCAGGAATCTGCAGACTACAGTGCTCTCAGGCTATACTTAGCCGCGCACTTTTGTGTTTGGTAACCCAAAAGCTAACAAATATTGACCAAATAAGGCCACCTACAGTCAACAGCGGGATGAGCTAAGAATCTACTTTACTGCGCAACGCGCGCCTGCATGCATCTCCAGAATCGGCAGCTGGTGTCCATATGCACTGGGAGAGCGGCCAAGAAAGATATCGATGCTATACATGTACACTGTACATGATAGTAGTAACTCTGCAAATCCGTAGGAAAATACCGGTGACCGACTGTACCCCTCAAAGTCAACAAATTATAGGGTCTTCGACTCATCCGCATTAAGAATAAGTGTCGTAAAGAACCGGATGACCTCTATGAAGGAATCCATGAGTATGGCTATGCGGCATGTTATGGTCAATCAGAAGATCTCAAGGGAAGAAAGCATAACAACTTACACTCATCGACACCATGGATGCCAGAAACTCTGTTCGTGTTATTACCTGCGTTCTGATGACCGTACCGGAAGATATGCTTGGACAATTTCCAGTAGTGGAATGTGTCTGTACCCGCAGTGAACAACGTGTATTTAGGCATGAGCTTGCGAGACCGACTTACCAGTGTTTCCAGAAGGCATCCCGGGGCTTACAAAAATGGTGTCTGAACCTGAAAGCGAACGATGGGAGTTGTACGCCGCTTTAATTGTGCCAGATAAGAGGTGATATGGTGCCGCATTCTTCCCAAAGGGCGTGACAGGGGCAGGCTCGCGAACAGATCGAAGGGCGTTACTCAGCGTCAACGTTCCACTAGAAGTGGCGCCCTCAGACATCATTCTACCAAACGCACGATAAGTCAGATTAAAATCTTTGGCAAGGGATGCCACCAAGTGTGCATCATGAGCCTTCGTTTCTTTAACCGTGCTGTTCATCTCAGACTATTAAATTGGCCGAGCAGAAAGACGAAAGGATAGCCGACCTGAGTACAGAGATACGGTGATTGATGACAGCCCAGGCTAATTCCGGAAGTGCATTAACCTTGGCGCCACCCTGGATCAAGTCAATAGCTTGAGTAGTGCCGACGAAACTCTTGTAAATATTGTCCTTGAACAGGATTTTCTCCAATGACTGAAGTGCTCTCTCTGAATGGGTAGCACGCTTGATAATTTTGCGGAGATCCTGAGGTACGTCTGCGCCACATGCACCGATGCATTGCATTGTGAGAAACAGCGGATCTTCCCTAGTCTAGAAGGCTTGTGAGTAACATTGTATGACGTCCTTAGAACAGTGTTACCAGGTGGACATCGTAGGGATTAGCTTCATACTGGACGATAAGAGAGGAAAGTATGCCGATGCTCTGCATCCTTGAGTTCAGGAGCGCCCGGAAGCTTAACAATTGTATTTCTGGCGTACTGTGTGTTTTGGGGGGACACTTGAGTGGCCACCAGGTGCCGTGACTTCAACTCGAACATCCAAGTATCCCTTCTCTGAGATGCCAGGGGTGGCAAAGACGGAACCATAAAGTTCTGTAAATCCACCTACGACGAGATCATCGGGGATCTAAACAAAACACCAAGATTAAGCAGAAACATACCACCTTCATCAATGATAAAGGCAAAGGAATCCACTCCAAATGCACTTAAAAGAGCTTCGGATAAATGACCAGCACCCTGAAATGACTCAGATAGCCACCACCTATAGAAAATATTTGTAGACGCACATCGTATCCACTGATTTCCTCATCGAAACCGAAGGCAAGTACAAATGTCCGAGTAGGTTGAAAGCCCTGATCTAATAGAGACTCTATGCTCGACCTATATTTGGAGCCCTCAAGTAAAATCATTCAGATTCTTGAAGTCCTGTTAGAGACTGACAAAATGCCGATCAGGCCACTTTTATCATCAACGCTTCCCCGTCCCCAAACTCTTTCACCTATGTAGGTTGCACATGAGCCGATGTGTACCTTGAGTGGTCATGAGGCTTTGATGTGGCGGTTACTCACCGTCGAAATGACCGGAGTAAGGGGGGTAAGTCCAATCATCTACAGTGTTCTGGTCGACAGGGACCACGTCTACAGTGTCGAAACGTTTGCGTATTCATGATGCTTGATTACCAAACACACCTTGGTGTGCAGCCAGTAGCACAGGTTTCAGTGATGCATCGGAACCTTCCCAGACATACATTAATGCGTATGTGTTGACCTTTGAGAGCAGGAGTGTTGTATGGCTGCGAATGAAAGGAGTGATATTACGACTCCAGCTCCATAGGTGTGCACACCCCTACACAAGAGGAAACTCGCCCAATAGATAATTGTGAAGTGTCGAGAAAGTGTCCCACCGGGGATCCTCGTCGATGGGTCCCATGTTATCGTACGTTTCGGTCCTGTGCACCAATTAGAGAAATCGTGCGCGGTTACAGAACACTCACGGAACCCTAACAGCGCCTGTTAACCAGTCTGACGCCTTTATCCTAAATGCGTTGGATCCATACGCTTGATTTAGACCAGTCCAAAGCTCAGCATTCTTATTTGGGACTAAAGCATCGGTCTGTGGGCAGGTATCTGCATGCTTGGCCGTGGAAAAGGATAACTGCTCATGAGGCAACAGAACAAAGGATGTGTAACACAGAATGGCGGTGAGGCACATGAATACTAGGAGTCTGTTGAGCAACCTTGGCTTAGCCTGGGGGTTATTACGAGCAGGAGGCAGCAAAGGCTTTTCCCTAGACATGACCGTTAGAGGACAAGAGATTGCGCATGCGAGAGAAGAAAATCGCAGCCACGTGTGGAGCGGATCTACATCTTGCCCAAGCAGTGTCAGAAGCAAAATGTAAATGGGTCGATGACTCTCTATGATTCTGCATGTGTGATCGACTCGGAGGACTACGGTTCTGATCGACCTCAACTTAGATGTACATTCCGGCGTAACCCACTTATCATACACAGATGGAACCTCATCGATACATCTGAGGGACATAGGCTATACCTTTATACAAATTCTCCTGGTAGAAACACCACCAAGCTGTTTGACTATTTCAACAGTCAGGATGGGCACACGGCAGCCACCACTACGAAATTATAGACAGTGCCTTTCAAGATACGTTAGTTGACACATGACACGATGGTCAGATCGACTTGCCTCACAAGCTGCCTTCGCGGCGGCTTGTTTCGCTGCAGCCTTCTGTAAACCTACGCCAGTACCTCTGATTTCTCCGGCAACTGTTGAATGTCAAAACGATCAGCTAGCACGAATACAATGGCACTCGCTTTTGCACTGTACAGTCCACTGTATTGGATCTGGGGGGATGGAGGATGATTCCGCCCAGCTTAGAAGGTGGGCTTCTTTCCTTTCCTGTAGGTCTATGGGATATTTGATAAGATGATAACACAACGATTCAGAGGATTTGGAACTCGCAATTGTGTAACGCTGTGCTATAGTTGCCTATTGACAGGAGGGTTGACATTGAGGAGGTCTCGTACGGCACGGTGCTTTGAGAAGACATTCTTAGAGCGAAGCAAGTACGCGGTCGTATCACGACTTGGAAGCTTGGCTTCTAGACCTGACATAGTACGGTAACAGCCGATATCTGCGTCTGAGCTCAGTTTAAAGACAGTATGGGACGCCCAGGGAGTTGTCAAAGACTTGGAGGTGCTGTGTTCCACCAAAGGCCGGAAAAGATGCGCAACAGACGCCCGACAGTGTTGATTTGCCAAATGGAAGCCAAACGTCTCGGTGTACATTGCCAGCGCCGAACATTGGGAGAGATCGCGCCATTCTGAGCAAGTGTGGTTAAGCAAGATGCACTTACAGCTAGGAAGATGAGGTTTTCCGAGTCGGAGTTAATTCGGAGTTGGAACTTGACCTAAACTGCATATTACATGGTGCGTCTTTGCTCGCTGTGCCAATTCACGCTGGACGAATCAACTTTGGTGTGTATCAGGCCGCCCAACAATCACAAGGGATCCAGACACTCCTTGAGGCAGAGAAGGAGGCTGCAAAGATCGTGCAGCAAGCTCGGCAATGTGCGCGATCGTATAGCTTTTGCTTGGGATGTCTCTCAATTTAAACACGATAGATCGCGTACAGCGGCTCAAAGATGCGCGTGCAGAAGCAACGAAAGATATAGAAGAGTATAAACGTGCTAAAGAGCAGGAGTTCTTAGCATTCGAATCATTAGTACGTCGCCGTGCATCAGCCATCATACGGCTTGCTCACTGTCTTTGTAATCTAGCATGCCGGTACGACGTCTAGCGCGCAAACGACTGTCGACAAAGAGACCGAGAAGAAACTTGAAGAGATCTCAGAGTCATATGCCAAGGCTCAAGACAAAGTTGTGAAGAAACTCCTCGACCGCGTCGTTCTCGTGAAACCAGAACTTCACCGCAATCTTAGGAAAGTAGGCTCATGATGGCGTTGCATCCCGCTCATATACCAGAACATGATCTGCATAAGGACCTTCCCCTCTGTCCGTTGTACCAACCCCCTGAAGCCAATCCAAACAAGATTTCAACCAATAATAGATACTCTACATTGAATATTTGCAGGAGGAAAATGAGAGCTACATAGGTGAATTATGCATACGGATAAAAGCGAAAGGAAAGAAACGCAGCAGGGTAATCTCAGCTGCAGTTACTGGATTTCCGCCCTCTTCCTAAGAAATCCATATTAGGGTATTCGGGCAGACATGCACATGTTTTATCTGAACTCATTCGCCAACCACGGGAGTCCGACAGGCATGTTACTGACCAGAGGCGTAGACCGCACGTCGATGTCATGAGTTGATTGTGTATATGAATGGGAATTGGGTTGTGCATGGGATGTATTATTGCCATGTGCCAACTGTTTTGGCAAGCCACCACCATTTATCCTTGAAGAACTCCAGTCTAGCAGTCCGCTTGATTTCAAGGATGGCAGAGATTGCGGACTGTCTCCTGGGCCTGTATCTCTTGATTCCACATTATCTCCACATCCTCCGCCGGTGATGCTTGCAGTACCAACCCCATTAACATCCTTGAGCGCCGGATCAATATCCGAATCGCGGACCAGCCGCTCTACAAGGGACTCCCGTTCCTTCTCGTTCTCGTTGACGATCGCACTCTGCCCGGGTCCCGGTCCTAAGATCATCCATCCGTCATCCCTGTCCAATTGCGGTTGTGGATGTGATGACAGGTCGTGGGTACCGCCGATGTTTCGCAGTCGAAAATCCTCACGAGGTCGGCCGATAGGTTGGACAGTAGGTGAACAGCTGTCGGGCGGCGACCTGCGGTTGTAAGATGAATCGTTTTGATGGGATGAGGGCCGAAGACCAGATACCGGCGGCGAGCTCCAGGGGTCCGAGGCATGTCGGTGGGAAGGTTGTTGCTGTAGGAGATGGGGGGATTGCTGTGTCTGAGAGGTTGGCGAATGTCGATGTTGCGTTGAAGGGTGCGGAGATGACTTCCACTCAATAAGCTCACGTATTCTTGTCCCCCAAGCATCTTCATACTCGGCATGCCAGTCGCGAACTTGCTTGTCATCCCGTTTGCAATACTTGATAAGTGCCTGTGAAAAAACGAAGAGTATCGAGTATATAAACTTGGTTCCCAATTGAGGCACACAATGCCCTCACCCAGAGCAAAGCTCCCACTGTAAAGCCAAATCAGTAAGTGATATAATTTGCAACGATGCGTAAGAAATAGACGAACGGATAAAACTATTCTTTGCTCTGTCACCAAGCATTGTAATGATCATATCGAATGTTCGAAGCGCCCAATGGGGTTCAGACTTAAGTCCTCTTTGCGAGCGTTGCCTAGCCTATATCGCGATACACAGAATGGGGGAGAAGGTCAGAACCCAACAGACTGAATAAAATAACGAGAAAAGGGATAAAAGAGCACTCACGTAACTGAGGGCGAGCGCAGACATTGCATGGAGGATGTGCATGACACAGAAGCACCATGCGCCACTGTTTGAACTTGTCTCAAACATAGATTGCTGTACTTGAAGGCTCGGCTCCGAGAAACGCAGATGATCGGGAAGGGAATTTACCCATGACTGTATATTGGGCGAGATGTGACTCTAGATAAAAAATGATGAAAACATACCTACATCCATTGCTTGCTCGGCCTCCGCCAGAGCTGCTGTTGGCTTCGCGGCGGGGTCTAGGTCTAGGGCAGCTTGGCAACGCAAAGTTTGAGAAACCTAGACGGATAAGAAGGTGCGCAATGTAACGGGAAACACACCATCTAGCTGTTCCACGGCCTGTTCCAACTTGGCATGTATCGTGGCAACGCGAATGAGGTGCCCAAATTCGGACGAATATGGGGTCCTTACTGCTGGAAGGTAGAGGTATTCTGTTTATAGCGTATGTGAAGTCGATGGTCATAGTCGGGCACGTTCCAAGGGTGAAAGCAAAGAGGACGGCGATAAACAGACGGCGATGACATTTCGAATCAGAATCATGCCAAATTCAGGGGTGTACAAGTCACGGGCATAACTTACCCGGTAGTGTTGAGTGGACGCCCAGCTCGAAACTCGTTTCGTCCGCGGGCAATCGAAGACGCATCCCCTGCTCTCCCAAATTGCCCATCGGCTGTCTAAAAAAAATCCCTCTCACAATATCCAGGAGATGGATGAGCCAGAATATGCGGCGGATGGATTCACGATCGATAGAATGCTGTACGAATTCGGGGGATGGGACCGGGGTAAGGGTCGGATAATCTGGTTGATACACATTCAAGGATTCCACAACTTTCAGAGCGAGATCTGTAAAAGTAGTTGGGGATCAGATAGAACACCAGACAAGGAGGCTCACGATTGTAACTAGCATTCCAATGCATATCTTTATCTTTAGTCATCATTTCGTGGAATTGCAGGATACACAGCGCTTGTGCAGTTTCTAGATTGGGCTCGCATTTTAACCTACCCGCGCTGTCAAACATAAGGGATATCGCCTCCTGTGCAAACGGCTTGCCAGCGACGCGTGAGGGGGAAGTGCGAAGACGGGGCTGCCGGGAGAGGGGGGCAGCAAGTGCACAGACGGCATGTAAAAGATAGGTCGGAAGGCGGTTATGGGAGAGGTTGGTCGAAAAAGTCGGTTTGTGGATGATAATGCGAGCGGGATGACAGTGTGTGAAGAAGACTGTAAGAAGAGACGTCATAGTTTCGAGTGTGTGAGAACAGTGGATCAACGCACGATTGGTCAGTTCTCGGGTGAGGGCATGATCAAGCCCCATAGAAGTCGGCCTGTCAAAATTGGGCGCATCTATCGCCGGGAGGGAGAGCGGTGCAGAGATGTCCTCCGTCGGGATGGCATTCCCCTGGCCGTTTCTGAAGCGTTTCCGGGGGGTTTCGGCTTGCATTGGTTGGTGGTCGTGAGGCTTTGGGATTTCTTCTTCCTCATGTTCTCTGTCATGAGATGGCGGCGTTGGAAGGCTAGACGAGGAGGAGGGCTGAGTGCTTCTGTGATCAGAATTCTGCCTCTCGGATCTAAGCGGTCTGGGGGCGGGTACAGGGCGGCCTGATGAGTCCGTATAGGAGCAAGCTTTCGATGCATAGTAACTGGTAACAAAAGGGTGTTAAGAACAGAGAGCGATGAAAGGATGAGGCAACGAACCAGTTACTGCACGGAGCTGGAGTGAAGAGATAAGATGAGTTTGAGCCGAGAATCTGAGTACAGACCAGTTCCATCACAGCGGCGCTTGCTTTTGTGGCAAGCATCACAGGCCTGGTATGAAAGTTAAAAGTGTTACACGAAAGAAAACGGGGCGATATGACAACCTTCGCGAGACGTTTACGCTTTGGTGCCTTCATAGAATTTGGGTCTGGAATATCGTCCTGGTCGTTGGAGGGAAGAGTAGAGGATGATGGTGGGTTTTGAATGGGACGGTATGAATCCATGGAGTGCAGGGGTGGAGGGAGGATGCTCGGCGATAGAGTGCCAACAAGGATTCCAAGAAAATGCCGCCGGCCTCTCGAGCCGGTACTAGCCATCACTCCGCCGGCACCTTGGCGGCCCATGTTTACCGCCATCCTGTGTCTTTACTGTGTATCCTGCAAGCATATTCTCGACAATTCTCACCTTTTTACTACCTTGAGCTACCCGTAGTCACACCTCTTGGTCCATTTGTGCAGTTCGAGCTGAAAGCGACGCCGCCGGCACCTATTTCTAGAATTTGATCGGGATTCTTATCTCACTGAACACATAATTCGAATATCAAACGGTCCCGCGTTCCCTATGAAAATAGCCATCTCACCACAGGTATCATCATTCAGATAGACATCACCGAATGTTCCGAATTATCCCTGCATCTTTGCTGTATCATGCACAGCATCATGTCTGTCTATAATTACTATTATCGCCGAATTCCCATGCCACGAACCTTCAGTTGTCGGAAACTTATACAACTCCCGTTGTAATGGCCACCGGACAACCTTCCTCATACTTTGCTTAGACTACGCTAGTGCCATCGCATTTGGGGAATATGACGGGTGCTGAGACAGCCACCGTGGGTCGGACAAAGGAATTTGGTTCGGACACAAAACGTCGATAAACAGCTACATTTAAACATTCCTGTACTATAAATGTATACATGATCAATCGAATAGACCAAAGCCCATGTCGTCGTCTGACTCTTCCTGGAAACAGGAAGAAGTAAGCGTCAAGTGGAGAACAGGGATCTTCAACGAACCTTCTCCTCGACTTTCTCTTCCTTCTTCTCCTCCACCGCAGGCGCAGCGGAAGCAGCACCTCCAGCGGCAGGTGCAGCAGCGCCGCCAGCACCACCTGAAGGCACAGATGCAAGTTTAGAAGATCCCTCAGAGATCAGCTAGAAAACCAAAGTTCAGGCGAAAGAAGAAAGAGATATACCGCAGCACGCACGTCGTCGACAGATTTCCCACGGAGTTCCGAGATTACAGTATCGAGACGGTCAGCATCAGCTTCAATTCCGACAGTAGAAAGCAGTTTCTTGACGTCTGCCGCACTGGGCTGGGCATTGCCTCCGATTTGGAGCAAAAGGTACGCAGCGATATGACGCATCTGGTTCCAGCGTATGCATCAGCACCATCCGTTGGATCCAGGGGAGAACGATATACTTTTCAATTAGATGGATGGTGAAAGTTTTGGGGTACGGTAGCCACAAATCACTGGAAGAGAAGTGAGTGCACTAAGAAACTGTGTTCACACCAACCACGACCAAATCTGCCTGTCTGTATCCAGCAAACATGAAAATCGTTACACACCTTTAATCCGCAATGGGAAGACTCGTGGATTCTATCCGAAAGATAATGTTGTAATACTTGAGGACTTGTGGAACGAAGATCAGGAGCTGTACAGTACCACGTGCCAAAATTCCCATCCCTCAGCCACAACTGCCCGATTCGTACCAGACATTTCTAGCCCTCCTTCCCCAAAATCCTTCGACGACCCGACCATGGTACGTATGGAAAGTGCTTCACGGAGGGATGAACTGATTACCGTATGGACAGGCTGACTCAAGTGTAACCGACCCCCAAGTCGCAGCTGACCTCAAGAAGAAGAGGACGTTCCGCACATTCTCCTACCGTGGTGTTGAGCTGGAGAAGCTTCTGGATATGAACAATGAGGACGTGCGTATTCATGCAGTTATGCTGTACTGTCGCTTTGACCGAAATTTATCTTGGGTTTTAGTTTGTTGAAGTACGTTCTTTGGCTAGCAATATAGCTTCGATTCGAAATTTGATAATACTACAGCTTGTTCACGCTCGTGCCCGCCGCCGGTTCCAACGTGGCCTCAAACGCCGCCCTATGGGCCTCATAAAGAAACTTCGTAAGGCCAAGAAGGAGGCACCTCCCAATGAGAAGCCTGCTGTCGTCAAGACACATCTGCGCGACATGATCATTGTTCCAGAGATGATTGGAAGCGTGGTGGGAATCTACAACGGCAAGGTACGCGAAGATTCGGGCATGGGGAGATTTGGCTTATAGCGGTGTGAATCTTACCATGTTCACAGGTGTTCAATTCTGTCGAGATCAAGCCCGAAATGACTGGCCACTATCTTGGAGAGTTCTCATGCTCGTACCGGCCCGTCAAGCACGGACGTCCTGGTGTAAGTGTTGCTCCTATGTGTTGTGCAGCTGATGACTAATTTCTTGAATCAGATTGGTGCAACACACTGTGAGTACCGAAGTCTTCTTGCTATCTGGCGTAACTCAGTATTCGTCCGATACGGAATCCAGCTTCACGATTGTATGTTTTCTATATTCGAAATCAGATTTCTCTCTGACTGTCCCACAGCATTCCCCTCAAGTAGAGAACTCCAGTGGTCATATATACACTATTATGTATCGCCTTGTTTTCTTACTTCCATTGCTGCAAACAAAAAAATCATGCCAACATGGAGCATTCTCTTGTGTACTGAATATTGCAATGCTTCTTTGAAGCACACTTTTATGACTGAATTTGTTACAATTGTTACAATAAGAAACCCATGGGCATTCAATACGTAATGTCCACGTGACTGAGTCAAATAGTGTGACCCCAGAATAGGGCTTGGCTTGCTTCTGTTACTTACGGTTGACGGTCGGGGATGGCGAGCAATCCTGTTGATCCCCTGCAGACTCTTCAGGCAGCCCTGACAGTGCAGGCAAATTCAAAGGAGCAGGCGGATTTACTTGCTACTTTACGTGAATCACTTGAAAACCATCCAGCTCCCATCCCGATCCTCGTCGGTACACTCATTGGCATCGTCGTAAATGCCGGTGATTCTTTACTCAAGAGATGGGTCATTGACCTACTCCATTTTGCAATATGTCGCTCCACTCTGTCACTGGAACAACGAACGCAGAGTTAGTGTTAAACCTCATCTAAGATTCCAAAGAATGTTTATTTTAGGTGTCTATCCTTGATAGTGTCTTCCCAAGCGCTGGACACGCTCGCTCAACTTGTCGATGACCCCAATCCTGCAATCGTGAAAGTGGTTGTGCAGTGTCTTACGACGGTGTACCCACTGCTTTTCCGGTTTCTGTGCGTAGTGTGTGCACCAATGTTGTGAAAGACGCTTGACGGACTGTCCCATCTAGATGCACCAATCGGAATAATCACACAGCTTGGAACACGCTAAACTCATGCAAAGCCCGCATTAACGATTTCGTCTGGTCTTCGACCGTTAGCACCGGGGTGAAGTTGTGTGCAATGAAGTTTGTCCAACGGGTCATTCTCGTCCAAACACGTGGGATTTCAGATCCTAGGGTAGTCATCTGCAGTCTATCTCTATACAATGTGATGTGTATTCCTGAATCTTTTGTCAAAATTTACAGCTTCAGAACAAAAACGATCCTAACTTGGCGCTTTGCCCGGCGGACCACCCGTTTATACAGCCCGCCAAATTGGAGAGTGAAGGTCAGAAGCTTTTGGAAGGAGTTATCACCATCCTTTACACGAGCCAGTGAGTAAACGAAGTCGTGATGGTGTTGTATGGTCACTAAGACTTCGTTGAAGGAATGTCGACTTGATCTCAGCCATGCTGAACAGTTGGGCGACGCTGACCAAATTGCGTCCCACAATGTTACCGCTGGTTGTAACAACGCTAAAACAATGGACGCCAGCGGCTCTTACTGGACTTCCCGCAGCCAGTGTCAAAAGTGCGGAAAAATCGGTTAGAATTCTCCTACAGCATCTGTCCCGGTATGTCTGCCTTTGTCTTAGAAGTTTGTTCTTTCCTAATTCCGTGCAGAGTGCCCAACAATGCACCGTATGCTACTCAGATCAACGAAGCCCTAGCACAGCAAAGCATAAGGATGGAAAAAGCGGCGACAGACGAAAAGGCGCGGAAAGCTAACGCCTCCGCCGCCATAGGGGACAATCGGAAGCGACCTATCTCTGCTCCTGCTCCCGGCGAACCTCCCGAAACGAAACGGCCAAAGCTCGAGTCAAATGCAGCCACCAGCACTTCAGCAGCTTTCCTCGCAACGTTTGATTTCACCACATTGCCTGCTAACCTAATAACTGAACTCATCGTCGCCAATCTGGAAGCCTTTACTGAACCCGCGCTCATCACCCTCGTGCAGACTTTTCGGGAAAGCCGTGGCCTTACTGCACCATCAGTTGTTGCTCCAGGCCCTACAGCTCCGAAGGCTATCCCTCCTCATATTGGGGGGGATCTACGAGATGGAGAACGGCCTCTCACTCCTCAGGGGCGACAAGTGACCCCCGTCATTGCAGTTAGCACTCCACCGCCAAAGGTGAAGGATGAACCTGTGGACCCACTCCAAATGGATATCGACCAGGATGAGTTGGAGTATGAGCCTGATAAACTTAACCAAGAGGTTCGTTCCGATTATGCCAAAGTTAAATCCAACTCAAACATGCATTTTGAACTTGCCAGCTTTCGGGTGATATTGGATTGGTGCCATCAGCGGTGGAAGTCGATGCAGCAACTATCAATCTACAACTCGTAGACTTCAAAATACCGCCACCCAACGATCTTGCTGAGGCTGAACGGATGCGGCTAATAGGAGGGTCCATCAAACGGATATGGAGTGGGGCGGAGGACCTCAAGACAAATGTAGAATCCATTCCAGTCGATTCTACTCAGGCGGGCGGACATGCAGCAACAGAGATGTGGATGTTACTCATGGTGAGAATGATGACACGGGTAGCTGATTGTCCTTCGATACCAGTTGATGGCGACGACATGATGGAAGGTGGGGTACAGTCGAGCTCTGCAGATGATTTCTACGCGCGTCAGGATCGGGTACGGCAAATTCTTTGTGACTACATAATGGCAGATTTCCCTGCTCGGTATGTACGACACTGAGCCTCGCGGGACTTGCTGATAATTGTTCCCAAGACTACGTCTTGCCACCACATGGATGAATGAAGAGTGGTATAATGATCAAATAAGGCTCGCAAAAGATCGGAACTGGGTAATTTCATCTCTCGTTTCTCTCTTTGCCCTAATAGTTTGTTTTGGTAGCGTCCAAATTATGATACATGGTTGAACCAGATCGTAGCTTCATACCAAACTCTACTGGATGGGAAAGATCGGACTTTCTCCCGTTTTCTACTTGATTTACCTACTGTCCCTGGAGATGTCCTTGGTTTGCTGCGGGACCTTTGTGTCGATTCAAATAGGTTTGTTATCAGCTTCATTTCTTGCAGCTTTTGTCACGCACACACACACCATACAGCCCTGATAGAATGCAAGTTGGCTTCACAACTCTTCGCGGACTCGTAATACAACGGCCATCAATGAGGACGGATGCATTAAACGTTTTATTGGAGCTTACAACACATCCAGGTCTGTGGGTCTTGTTTCTGGCTTACATTGACCTCATGCTTGGAATACAGAGAAAAAGACACGAGCAGCTGCCATCAACAGTATCAAGTCATGGGTCCCCAACACCCAGCCGATGGACGGAATGATCCGCGAATTTGCTTTACAGATACTTCGAAAACTCCAATCATACCCAGCTCACCCAATTGAAGAGGACGTCAAGATGAATGGGGATGGTGATGATCACAGTGAAGAAGGCCGCAAAACTGATGAGACCAGTCACGAAGATATGGCTGGCAATAGTGAAGAAGGACAAGACGAAAATATGGAAGACGGACAGCTCCCTCCAGAAGATCTGGTTCATACACCATACCTTCCTGAACGCATCGAGCTCCCTGCTCAGAAGTCGCATGTTCTTCAGCATGTAGAACTGTTGTTTGCGCTGTCGGTCAAGGTGCCGGAGTTCTTGGATGAGTAGGTGTTTCATCCATGCGTGTTTTTGTGTTATGCCAATTGCTTTATTGCAGAATTTTCGCGGCTTATGGCCAGATGGACGCTACCGTACAAGAGGCTATTCAAGACCTGATCACGGCACTCATTCGCTCGCTTGGTTCGAGTCACGGAAAACTTTTGACTTTGATGCGTACATGTCCCCCAGGAGCCGAGTCTCTTGCACTGCGTGTATTAACGATTTTCACGGAAAACGGACGAGCAAGTGCGCAACTAGTAGCTTTGGTAAAGGCATTGATCAACGAACGGGATCTCGATGCGCGCTTCCTCATTCCCATCATAGCAGAGATGGATAAGGTCAACAGACGTCCCTACATCCTGTTGCGTCTATTATTGATATCATCAAACATATAGCCCGACATTATGCGGCATCTGCCTCGCATCGTCTCTATTCTTAATGGTCAAGCGGAACCCAAGAACTTGGTTCGTTCGGTGTTCAGTTCGGTGGTAACAACGCCACCGCAGACTTTCGGCAGTGTTACTTCAAATTTACCGCGGGTACGGCAGAGTGAACTGCTCACTCCAGCGGAACTAATGGTACTCCTGCATGACTCCGAGAAAGAGATCGGGCTGAAGAGTGCTATCGAGGGTATTATTGTTTACCAGGCTGTTCGGTTCGATATCTTACTGATGGTCATCATAGCCATCGGCATCTGTTTCTCAATGACTGACGTTTTTCGTTCTGAGATGCTTGCAGTGGTTATGCAGCAGATAATGGATGAGCCTGTCTTACCCGTCTTATTTCTTCGAACGGCAAGTCGTACGCTCAATATCGCTGTCATGTCTAACGTGTTAATATCAGGTCATTCAAGCCGTAACAACTTATAAGTCTCTGGTTGGTTTTGTATCAACAACATTACTCTCCCGACTTATCACCAAAAAAATCTGGACTAACCCGCCACTTTGGGAAGGATTCATACGGTGTGCGAAGGTCATCGCGCCTGCGAGCTTTGGAGCTTTACTGCAACTTCCTAAAGACCAACTCCGTGAACTGGTAGACAAACAACCGAGTCTTAAGTCCGGACTTCGGGACTACGTCACTAAGAAGGCCACCAACAAGGCTCGCGTCACGGGGTTCTTGGATATCTTTGGTGAGCCTGGAGATAGTGGTAATGCTACACCTGTTGTTCCCTCCCTCGGTCCAGAGATGGATCTACCATCAACACCTACGCCTGCTGAAGTACTTTAGACCGTGAACGTAAACAACATTCCCTACATTGGCTGTATTTATGGTATCTGTAGCACGACTAGGGCAATCTAATGTAATTTTCGATATCCTGAAGTTGTTCCGAATTCGCAATATTACTTATGTAATGACGGGACGTCCAGATTTGTAGTTGTAATTAGAAGGCTTCGCGTCGTTCGCTGCAACCCTTATCATACAACTTCTCTGTTGAACGTCGAACAACGAACACTCGTCCCTGCCTTTGAGCTTTCAGGTAGTATTCGTGCCTCCCTCCCCAGGAGTATTGAAAGCTCTATCTTGATATGATAACCTCCGAATCCCCGCGTGGACATAGCCCGCGAGGTCACCGCGCCCGGGGAGCGAGATCGAAGGGTAGGGATGGGAAATCTTCATCGCCTGTACCGTCTCCTGGCTCGTGGAACGTGGATCGAGGGAGATCAAGAGTGCGGAAGCAGTCGAATCCGTTCTCGGAGGACAATCTGCGGAGAAAGTGAGTTCAGTGTTGATACTATCCTCTTATCCTCATTCTAGGACCAGAGGATACCATTCCCTTCTTTCTTCTTTTGGCAAGGTTTTTCATGTGGAGAAGCGATGGAAATTGATACGCGAATTGGGTTCTGGAGCGTACGGTGTTGTCATGTCCGTTTATATTGCTGGCATACTTATACCTTCTCAACGATCGATTATTTCAGTTCTGCAGCAGATGAGATATCCGGAGAAATCGTTGCCATTAAACTTGTCACCCGCGTCTTTGATAAAATTCAGCTTGCAAAGCGAGCTCTTAGAGAGATTACCCTCCTCAGACATTTTGCCAGTCACGAGAACATTACTGGGTTGATCGATGTCGACGCAATTTCACCAGACTTCAATGAAATGTACGTACGTTGAATCTAGGAGTACTTTCACCTCTCATCGTTTCGTAGCTATATATTCATGGAGGTACGCCATCCTGTGCTACCACCAGGCCTATCTCAATGTATCCTATAATTCTACTATAGCCAATGGAAGGTACTGTGCGTATCTTCCAAGTTCACTAACTTAACCTGACCTTTATAGCTGACTTACACCAAATCATCAAATCCGGTCAAACTTTAACCAATGAGCATGTGCAATACTTTCTCTATCAGATCCTTAGAGGTTAGTACGCAACTTTATACTATCAGGTTTACTAACCCGACCTCAGGGATGAAGTATGTTCACTCAGCTTCCGTCATACATCGAGATTTGAAGCCGGGAAATCTACTTGTGAACGCCGATTGCGAACTCAAGATCTGTGACTTCGGGCTGAGTAGAGGGTTTGAATCAAGAACGGACGAAAATGCCACCCATCTCACAGAATACGTTGCTACACGGTGGTATCGGGCTCCTGAGATTATGCTGGCATTCCGGTAAGGTCACCTCAGTGCTGAGATGTTTCAAGGGCTCATTCGCGCGCCCTAGACGCTATACCACGGCAAGTGCGTTCACTTATCCTTGACAACGAAATCCGAATACAGATGTTCTGATCACCTTGTAGTCGACGTCTGGTCGGTAGGATGTATATTGGCTGAATTACTGCTGGGTAAACCTCTATTCAAGGGCAAGGAGTGAGTGCAACCAATAATTTATACTGAACGATCTGACATCTGTACCTCTAGTTACGGTTAGCAAAGCTATGTCGTCTGAGGCTTGCGCATTAAACGTTCCTTTGACAGTTGATCAGTTGAACAAGGTTCTCGATGTGCTGGGTACGGCCGTCGCTTCTTCGCTCACTAAGTGGTACTGATGAAAGACCTAGGAACGCCAGATGAAGATGTCATTAAAAAGATCGGCAGTGAGAAGGCAGGTGGTCAAAAAAGTGCTAAGGGATCTCTGAAAACTGAATCTGCCAGGCGCAAGCCTACGTTCGATCTCTGCCACGCAAGAGAAAAGTACCTTTCCAGAAAATCTTGCCCGCGGCCGATCTACAAGGTGGGTGCCCCTTGGTGTAATAGTTGCCCTCGACCCATCGTCCCAACAGCTCTCGATCTGCTTGAGAAAATGCTTGCTTTCGATCCAGACGATCGAATCACGGTACCGGAGGCGCTCGAGCATCCTTGCTTGGCGGCATATCACGACGTCGATGACGAACCGGAATGTCCCACAAAATTCGAGAAATGGAGAAAGATTGAAGAACTGCAGACATTAGACGAATTTCGTGAAGCTTTGTGGGACGAGATCGAAGACTATCGCAGGGAGGTCCGGGGTATGAGTTTGGATCCGTCAGGATTGTCCATCCGTAGGTCAAGGACTCGGACTGGGTCAGGGACTTTGCCTAGTGTCCAGGATGAAGAAGAATTTCTGCAAGTAACCGAACATGATGTGGTTGCGGAGGGCATGACCTCGGAGACTGTCGTTCCCCCGGAAGATTTAACAGAGGCCGGGAAGCAGGGGGGAGGGAGGGGAGAGGTTGAGTCTACGAGTCCGGAGCATCTCCAACAGCTTCCAACGCCGACGGACCCCGTCGTTACATACGCACGACGATCGAGTATTCTGCAGCCATCCCGCCGAGGATCGACATATACATCGCCAGTGCCATCATCGCATGTTCCTGCATATACGCAAGGTCCTACAAATGCGGAACCTGGGCAAGTAGGGCCTGGCAGTGTTGTTTTCCCTAGTCAAGGTTATGTTGTCCCCGCTCGCTCAAGAACGGCTTCAACCGCTGGTGGGGAGTTCACGCGCAAATTGTTACGGACATTATCTACCGTGTCTATTCACGAGAGCGCAGAGGGTTTACCTGGCGGTCTTGGAGAGATTGCACCGATTGGGAAGTATATCATGGACAGGCGTGAAACGGAGGCTGATGCACCGCCTTCGGAGATGCCAAGGGAATTTGGGATCGAAGAGGCTGAGGAGGGTGAGGAGGAAAGCGGGAAAGAGAATTCTGGAAGTGGAGGAGCCAGGAAGGGGCGTAAAGAAGGGAAATTCCAGATATGATGCATCAAGATAATTAAACTTGCTATCTAATACAGTCCTGATGGATGTTGATACTACGTGGTGGGGATGCGTAAGGATAAGAATACACAAAATAACGATAGAAAAGCCACTGTACATCGACGACAGTCTGCGTCAGTCACCAAGAATTTCCTTTATTCCTTAGTCTAAATGTCAGTCACCGAAAATGATGAAGACAAGAAACGCACTATCGATGATATCCAGATATGCAGTAGTTGCGGGGCTATCCGGGTATTCGTCCAAAAAACTGACACCGTAGTCTGCACTCTTACCAATCCGTGGATCCAAGGGTACAGCCCCAAGAAACTCAATCCCCATGTCCTCTGCCAGCTTCTTCCCCCCACCCGTACTCGGTTTGAATATCTGGGATTCCGTCTTGCAGCTTGGGCACACAAAACCAGACATGTTCTCTACAAGACCCAATACCTTGATCCCGACCTTCCTGCAAAAGTCAATCTCGCGCCGAACATCCTGCAAGGCCACCTCCTGGGGAGTAGTGATCACAACGGCTCCGTCAATGCCGCTGTCCTTGAGATACTGCACTATACTCAGATGCTCGTCGGATGTCCCAGGTGGGGTGTCAATGACGAGGTAATCAAGATCTCCCCAATCGACATCTTTGAGAAACTGGGATATCAAGCCATTTTTCTTAGGGCCTCGCCACATAACTGCGTCTCGTGAAGATGGTAGCATGAAGCCAACTGACATAACTGCCAAATTGTCCTGGACATAGACAGGGGACCAGCCGGAAGATGAGGAATGGACCTGCTCATTCGCAATCCCAAGGATGGTAGGAATAGATGGACCGCATATATCCACATCCATGATTCCAGTCTGGTCTTGACACTAAGAAGGCGATGGATCACATAAGGTCATACAGAGCTCACCTGTAAACCGTCGTCAGCAGCAAATGCCCAACCCAACTGTGCCGTAAATGTTGATTTGCCTACTCCCCCTTTGCCCGACAGAACAAGAATCTTTCGCTTGACATTGGTCATTCGTTCCGTGATAAACGGTAATGATGGATCTGGTCCCTTCGGCTGACTCGAAGAACATATCTCTTGGTTTGCGCAACCATGACATGCATCCGCTTTCCCTGCAATTTCAGACTCGGTGCCCTAGAAGATGGTGCATGATGAGTCAACCTCGCGTAGGGCTATCTATAAGTCGACTGTACCGGACAATGTTCTGGTGCGTTTGGTGGGATTGATAGGGGATCTGGTACACCCATCGCAGGCTGGACTGCAATCATTTTAACACAAAGTAACGTAGTGTAGGAAGTACTTTTCGCTTTGAAATCTTTAGTATTTGTAAACACTTCTGGATATAT
>QFEU01000528.1:0-11471 GCA_003316345.1 Tricholoma terreum | reverse complement strand
AAATATTTACCAGATATATAATGATCAACGTATCTCTATGTCATGGAGATTTCCTGATGTCACAAGTACATAGATGAACATCCTATGGCAACTGCATATGCAGGGGCTAGGCGGTGCATTGCTGCTCTTGAAGAGCAGCTCCAAAACATCCAAGACACCGGAAAGAAACAGAAAATGTATGCTCTGGATGTTTCGCTGTGCTAGGCTAAAGCTTTCTCTAGCGATGTTCAATCCAATATCACCCAAGGGCGAATTATCTCCAGACTTGTGTCCATGTTCGTATCGGTTGATGAAATGGTTGAAGAAAATGATCATCGACATCTTGACAATAGCTTAGAGCCAGAGGATGCTGAAGAACCTACGCTGCAGTACACCATCGATCTCTACCCCATGACACATCCCACTCCTCAATCTTGGAGCAGCCAGGCTTGCGTCCACTGAGGATACAAGCTCCTTGTTTGACTCATTCCAGCTCTCAAAACGAAGCTCGTGAACCAGGACATCCCCAAATTGAATAGCTCTACTTTCGCGATGTAGGGCATCCTCCCCCATACAATGAAATATGCTAAACGTCCCTATAGCTCCGGAAGGGAGCTGGTGGCAGTCAAGGAGACGATGCTGCCAACTTGAAGCCAGCTGTTGTTAGCTGGATAGCAGGGATGCTTGGCACCCCTTTGCATAAGCCATTATCACCAACGGTCAAGCTCAATCATGGCTTTGAGCATGATGACACTGGCCGCCTCTTGTGCCCCATCAAGTATGATTGGGATGATGCCATGTGAGCTATTATTGGTTTACATTGCCCGTGCTGACTATCCTTGTCACCATCAGAGTGAGGAATAATATCCGTGAAGGGCATCCGAACTATGTTGTCATGGCAGATTCTTGGCCCTCCTTTTTATATCCTAGGGCAAAGGGTAATGTTAACAACATGGATAGCAGCCTTTTCCATAGTGCAATTCTGCTGAAGGTCCACATCATTCTCTATCCCGAGACGCGGCATGTCTATTGACCCTTGCTTTGCAGGCCTATAAATTCATCTTTACCTCGTCTTCATCTGCATATGACATCAAGTGCCAAGAAGATGTTGATGAACATGCTCCATCCACCAGAAAACACTCTCAACGAAATTGCAAGGCACCAACCTGCGAACATGTTGCCAACCTTTTGGGATTGAAGTTGGTAACACCGCAATCACTTGCATATGTGGCGATTCAGGTGAGCTTGATATGACCCTCTTGTGGCCATGTGATGGCATGACCATCTAGCTATGCTTTTCATTGTCAAATGCCAGCGCCTGGAGTAAAGATGACGGCTGCTTCAACTCTGTGGTGTTCTACAACAACATCGTGGACTATTTCAAAGTTGATCTTGGCCCCAAGACTCTGGCCAATGCAATGGCCCTGCTTGCATGGTGGACCAGGTTGGTGGCGGTTCTATGACATTACACTGATGGGTGTTGACATGTGATTGTAGTAAGGTCTTTGGTGGATGTTCTGTTGTGGCCCGTGCGCAAGGGGAGTTGGCTGCAGACTCATCTGTTGCACGACTAGCTAGCCAACACGCTGCCCATAATGCTCATGCCACCTGCCCTGTGTAGCTACATACCTGTCTGCATATCTCTTCGATTTCAAGTAGTAGCCGTGAATATTTGAATAGTAAAATGCATTAAAGGGATTCATGTAGGCAACCTATCAACTGTGCACCTATGAAAATACAGCAATTTACTTTCAGCCATTTCCAGAAGCTATCAGAGGTGTTCTCAGAGGCATCCAATCGTGACATACTTCAATATAACAAAACATTGCATTTCCTGCCAGATGGTTCTGGACAGAGAATTGTGACCGAAGGGGCAAAAGCTGGTATCGAGACAATCTGTCTCACAATTCTACAGCATGTAACAAGTCCTGTGCAGCAACATGTGGGACGATAAGAAGGTGTGCAGCCTCCTCTGAAATGTAAGAAATCGGAACCTAAGACCGAAAGGGCGAAGACAAGAGATGTTCTCGGAAGCATCCAACCGCGACGTACTTCAATGTAGCAAAACAGGGCATTTCCTGTCAGACGGTCTGGGCAGAGAACTGCAACCAAAGGGGCAAGGGCTGGCATCGAGGTAGTCTGTCTCACAATTCTGCAGCTTATGACAGGTCCTGTGCAGTAACATATGGGACAACAACAAGGTGTGAAGCTTCCTCTGAAACGTAAGTAATTGGAACCTAAGACCGAATGGGCGAAGACAAGAGACGTTCTCGGAAGCATCCAACTGTGATGTACTTTGATGTAGCAAAACATGGCATTTCCTGTCAGATGGTCTGGACAGAGAACTGCAACTGAAGGGACAAAAGCTGGCATTGAGGCAGTCCGTCTCACAATTCCGCAGCTTGTAATGGGTCCCATGCAGTAACATATGGGACAACAACAAGGTGTGAAGCTTCCTCTGAAACGTGAGTAATCAGAACCTAAGACCAAAAGGGCGAAGACGAGAGACATTCTCAGAAGCATCCAACTGTGATGTACTTTGATGTAGCAAAACATGGCATTTCCTGTCAGACAGTTTGGACAGAGAACTGCGACCAAAGGGGCAAAAGCTGGCATTGAGGCAGTCTGTCTCACAATTCCACAGCTTGTAATGGGTCCCGTGCAGTAACATATGGGACAACAACAAGGTGTGAAGCTTCCTCTGAAACGTGAGCAATCGGAACCCAAGACCGAAATGGCAAAGACGAGAGACATTCTCGGAAGCATCCAACTGTGACATGCTTCGATGTAGCAAAACATGGCATTTCCTGTCAGACAGTCTGGACAGAGAACTGCGACCAAAGGGGCAAAAGCTGGCATTGAGGCAGTCCGTCTCACAATTCTGCAGCTTGTAACAGGTCTGGTGCAGTAACATATGGGACAACAACAAGGTGTGAAGCTTCCTCTGAAATGTGAGCAATCAGAACCTAAGACTGAAAGGGCGAAGACGATAGCTAATTCATCAGGACACTGAAGGTTCAGTGATTCCATGAGTAACCCCACCGCAGCCTGTGGTATGATAGCAAGGCAATGCTACATTGACTGCAAAACTTAAGCAGTGTGAGCAGGATTGAAGTCTCAGCTCTACAATCACAATGGCTGTAATGATGTGACAAGAAAGAAGATGCAAGACAGAATGGGATCGAGGACGAGATGTGATAAATTAGCACACTCGAAGCTAGGTCATTGCAGAAGGGACAGAGTTATAGCATCTGATGTGGCGGCGAGGTGTATCAGCTTCTTCTGTTGGTTGGAGAGGAGGAGTGGGGCGACAGTATACTTGGAGACCGAATCCTGCGGTGGGTATCATGCACTCATTTGGACACCATTGTAATGATGCAGCAAGAAATGGATCATGTGGGAAATGGGCTAGTCTCTGTGTGTCTGTGGAATCTGACTGTGACATACATACCTTTATATGAGGGGTGTAAAACGACGTAACATAACTGCGCCTACTATATGTCTTGCTTGTGTTACATACAAGCTACATAGTTATGGCAGTAATTTTCGGAAACAGTGATGAGGATGTCCCCCCATCGTGCGTGGTTTGCTTCTCTGGAGTTGCAAATAGTACCGAACCCTTGCCAGTGATATGGCGACCTCGTTGCATCAGGAAGGAAGGCGCCGACTCCATGTCAAGCAAATCGATGTCATGAGCTTGGTGGTTGGCTATGCTGGAGATTTGAAAGTAGCCAGTATTTGGCTGCCAGGGTCCAGTACTACATATATACATAGTGATGCCACGGCTCGGCTTGGCTCGCCTGCGGCTTGGCTCAGGCACTTGAGCCAATCAAAATGGCGCTGAGTCACCCTGAGCAGCTCTGAGCTGGCTGAGCCGATTGAGATTGCCCATAGTTGTGGGCTCATCGTTCTACTTATATTTATGCCTTAGTTATGCTTTTTAACTATCAACTAAGTTGTGTAGACCATTATTATGAAAGAAATTCACCATACTATTGAGTTTTGCCTGGATTGGTATCTATAATGAGATTGTTTGGCTGTGTTTATCTCCTCATACCTATTACAAAAATGCTCGTGAGATGGCTGTGGGGAGTAGAGTATGAAAATATGCATTCAAATAGCAGTAGGTAGTTCTACAGAGCATTTTATAATGTTTTTAATAGGTTTAAAACTATCTAGCACCTCTGAATTGTAGGCAACTGAGAGCATAGCTCGAGCGGCTCTGGGCGGCTTTGAGCTGCGAGCCGATTTATCGGCGCAGCTGACCCAAAATAGCGGCTCGGCTCAACGGCTCACGGCTCCGAGCCGCGCCGTTGGCAACACTATATATACATAACTAGAGGATATACTACGTCTTCTCCCGAGTCCCAACTATGATCTACTTGGCTTCGATATCTAATCGCGCATGTGAATATGGTGAGGAACTTGAAATCAAACCGACTAAGGAAAACAATGCTACTTATGGTACAATGTCATAACAAACTACAAAATGGAATATATGAAGCCCCCGTCAGAATTGGACCGCGTAATGCATGCTACATATGATGCGGTTATGCCATCCTAAAAATCTACTGCCAGGTATCATTGACTTCCAGTGAGCCCGTAGCCGGAGTGGTAGCATGCCGGTTTGCACCGTCCTCCCATGTCACGACGCCATGATGCTCGCGGATGTACTTGAATTCGAAAGAGGTACTGGCAGGGACATCGAGGCTGACTGGGACGCGCGCAAGATGTGAGCGGGGAAACGAAACTTCCAGACGATGGACACACACCACTCCAGGTTGGATACTCGGTTGGTGAAAGCAGGATCGCTTGGTCCGGCGACCAATTTCTAAGCTGATCGATGGAGCCTGTCAAGTAGATGTTCTCTGTAATCAAGTGTAACCTCCTCAAGACCAACTTTGATCAGGAATGAACAACCATACCTCCCCATACAGTTTCAGCGACTACATGGAAGGTAGCTTTAACCATAGGCATCGTGTTACTTTCACAAACGGCGGGAACCTTGAGACCTTTCGCTCCCCAGCTTGCAGGTGATGTTCCACTTCGTGCGGCGAATGCTGATAGAGCAGAGGCGTAACTCCAAGTCAAGTGCTTCGCGCTCAGAGGAGCTCCATCCTCTCTACCGTATTGTTCAGCCATACTGCCATCAGCAGGTGTGTACTTGGCATTGACGGCCAGGAAGCCATCTGCATAATCACGTATGGCTTTAACCAAGGCAGTGTACGTTGTCGAGGATGAGCGGTATGTGCCGACCACGACTGATGGTGAAAATTGTTGGAAGAATCCAAGCGAGATGTTTGTGACTTCCAGGCAAGACTCTAGTTTCCATACTATGAGGGCATCGTAGAGCTGTTCTGCAACAGCCGACGTGGTGAGGTACCAAGGCTGTTGCGAACTTCATTGAGTAACGACAGCTGAAAATGTGGAGAGCGCATGGCTAATTACGTTACCGCCATAGTAAACATCTTCAGGATATCGACCAGTTGCAACAGCTGCGTTGTGTGGAATATTCTTGTTGAGCGTATAAATTGATCGAAAGGCGTCCACGTAGGCCCCGAGATTTGCCAAGGCTTTATCCGAACATGGCTGGAAAGTCACAGCGTCGCAGCCAGCCGCAGCATCAAAAGTATGAATGGAAACCAGGACCGAGTTCGCATCCTTGCCTGACCGACCACCATGCATGTTTGATGTTATGTAGAGCCCATCGGAATTCCAGTAGGACTGCATGGAAAATGGATTTAGATGGAGTTGGATGTTAAAATGGAACAGTAGCTTACTTGCATAAAGCACAAGATGTTGTTTGCCTGAGTAGTCCAGCCACCAATGACATCTGTTTGACCAATCTTCTCAGCGAGGGCGATGCCTTGACGGAGTGCTCTGTGTTGCACTGCCGAGGTAAAGAACGAAGAGGAGGAAACTTCTTCCCAGAGGTCGAACCTATGGCAGCATCATATAGTAATTCATTCGTACGCACAATGAATCGCACCCCGTTATGTTCCATTTCTTCGCCACATAATCGAGGTCAAGTTTGACGATAGGCCATATCTCGGACGTAACATGCGAGGAGTTGGCGTTGGCTACTAACCAATCGGCATATGTGACCAAGGCGATAGATCTTAATGCGGGGCCATCTAAAGACGACCATTATATCAAGAGTGTCAAGCGAGAAGTTGCCAACGAACGGACCTCGTTGAGGTCTGACAGTCCAGAAAGTAAGTAGTCACACGGTCCAACTTGAAGCAGTGGAAACTCGCCTTCCCCAGTCCTCGGTGAAAGCAGTGAGTGATATGTGGAATTTCGGCTCGCCAAGACCATCTGTTGATACGTTTCCACTCGGATTGGGCACCTGTTGCAAAACCGCCTGCGCCCCGACAAAGCCATCGATCAAACCCCGTAAAGTGTCCGCTTCGGGGTCGTTTGGTTCAAGTGTGTACCTACATGGTTCGTGGGTGAGTTCTCATTTTGGACAACTATACCCCACGCAT
Organism: Tricholoma terreum; assembly: GCA_003316345.1. Taxonomy (NCBI): domain Eukaryota; kingdom Fungi; phylum Basidiomycota; class Agaricomycetes; order Agaricales; family Tricholomataceae; genus Tricholoma; species Tricholoma terreum. The sequence goes on along the minus strand of QFEU01000528.1, from coordinate 5,004 downwards.
ACTGATCAATTATGCCTTTGAAGACCAAAGAAGCGTCTCGCGTCCATGTATAGAGGTAATCCGGGTCTGAAGTACTAGGACTGGCAATAACGACCCCCGACTTCAAAAGTCAATGGTAGACATCATGCATGCACGCCAGCTCACTTTGGCATCCGATGACCTCGCGCCACTGGGCCCAATATTGGCCAGCACACCAGCTTTCGCGATGGGCGACTGCCTCGCAATGTAAGAGTCCACTGCTCCTAAAGGTAGGAATGCCAAGAACAGGCCGAGGAATACCCAACTAGCATGTATTTTGGTTTGGCAGAAGTCCCGGGCCTTTTGAATGCTAGAAAGAAGGGGAATCTGTACATCTTTACGGATAACAAAGGTTGCGAATAGAGCTCGCAAAGGAGTTGAACAACAAACTATAGCTAGTGTAAGGAATGCAAGAGAGATCAGATAGATGAATCGTGCGGGGGTGAGGGAGATCATTTCACGACAGCAGTTCCTTGCTCTGACGTTTGAATGTCGATATCACATGCCAGATAAGAATATGTCAATCAACACGATGTACTATCACGTGTAGTGGGATTGAAAATGGTAGAGAGTTTGAAAAACCATTTTATGGACACATCTACACAATGTCATACTCAAATACATTGAGATCCTAGGATGTGTATTCTATGCAAATATTTCCCAGAGGTCCGATTGAAAAAAGAGGGAGTGGATGATTTGCTGTACAACAATCTTTGATCACAAAATGCAATACCTAGGAATAAAAAGCTACTACCGGCTCTGTAAGTATTCAAAAATTTCTGGGGAACTTTGGAGAGGTGTATTATGCATGAATGAGGATAATTAAAGTGTCTCAAGGCGTCTGGATAGCAGATTGGAGAGCTATGGGCAAACAACTGTTCAGCGTGACAGATGAGCGGAAGGTTCAAACTCCGCTGACTTGAATTTGTTGACGCGACGCGACGGTTTTGCTCCTTCGTCTCTGCTGTCAGCTGTGACATTTTGTGACACAGATTTTCAAACACCTGTTTTTGAGGTTTTTGTGCTCGGCATCCCTCCGACAGTAGCATCCCTTCGATTATCGCGAAAGTAACATCATAGCCAGGTAGAACACATGTCATTCAAGGTATATACCAAGCTGATTTATGAGATGTTGAGTTGTTGTAAAGTTATTCGTGGTTTGCAAAATATTTTCAAACTCCTGACCAATGATAGTAAAGGTATGTACATGCCTGGTTTATTGTGTCATTTTTGATGAGCCCCGGTGGACAAAATGATTTAGAGTCTTCTCAGAGGGTCTGTTATGTTTATGTCTATTACAATGCACGATTATGTGTTTAAAAGTTGTCGTTATGTATTTAGAGTTACGCCTTCGGCTATCCACTTCGGGCTACCGCTTAATTCAGCCGGCATAGTCACCACAACTACAACGTCACTACATTTCTTGTGCGTTGAACCGCTTCAAGAAAGAAGATCCTACCTTCAGGGTACACCTCGACCACGAAAGCAAAGAGGTAAGCTCAGTCTTCCATATTCTTATCATACTGATCCTTGTTGAACAGACAATCATATCTGGCATGGGCGAATCCACGCCTTGCTTTCCGAGAGACAATTACACACAGAACCGACTACCACGTCAACACCCCCTCCTTACGTGACAGGACGACCACACCCAGGGCGAGGGGCAACGAACGACGGGGAGGGCAATGGGACAACCACCGGATCCCAAAGAACAAAGCTGGACGAACAGCAATGCCCAAGCGACGGCAACCGTCGTCTGGGCTGTTGGTACTTTTTTTTTGTTCGTTTCTTGTTTATATCCACTAACCAGTGTTCTTTCTTTAGGGTCTAAACTACTGCTAATGGTGGGGGCCGTTGCTACGAAGCCCACGCCTATCCACGACCGCCCAAACCCCACGAACCCGAAGTAGCGCTGCGATAACCCCCGTTCGTGACGGAGTGCCCATTACTACCCAAGGGCATAGGTAAAGAGGGTGTGGGGGTGCCATTTCCTGTTCCAGGCGCCGTGGGTACAGAGGTGAGGCCAGGGGAGACGAGGGGATGAGAGGACTTACTGAAGGTACGAGGCCTGCCCCAATGCCCACTGGAACCGGTTCACGAGCTCGTTACGCAGGCGTCGGACACAGGGGACTGAATGGACGAATCCACAGGCGCCGGACACGAGCACGCATTGGGGAGTGGGATGACATGTCTGGGACATGTTCTAGACGTACGAGAGACCTCTGATAGGTCCTCGTAATCGATTCGTGAACCTACGCCGCCAGCCCACGCGTTCGGCATGGCTGCCACGCATTTTCCACGGTGTGGGCGGCGAAGGGACGCATACATGAGGTAGAACGAGATATGGGCTCTCTTCCAGTCGGATTGTAGGAAAGGACAGGGAAGACGATCAGCATGCGCGCGTTCAAGCGCACGACCATGTTCACAGCGTTAGCTTCGTTGGGGCGAAAGACAACACCTCTCGAGATGCATTGGAAGGCATGCGTGATGGTGGGCAGGTGGACAGAGGTACAAATCTAGATGCCCTCCCTACTTCCACAGGACTCGTTACACTGGCCCAGACTTCTATGGGGCCTAATGGCTCCCACACCCCTCCATCCCCATCTAGTCGTACTTCATATTCTCCGGCAGGTGCTCCCCCACTTTCGACCCCAGTTTGCGAAACGGAAGCAGACATAGAGGAAGCAGTAGTATCAAAGGATTGCGATGAGGTGGGTGCACTGGAAGAGGAGCTTAGCATGGCAGAGATCGCAGAAGGGCTGGACAGGCTCAGATGGGCCATACAAAAGGAGAAAGAGCAGTGGGAGAGGGATAAGGGGGAGGCAATGAAGATGAAGATGAAGAAGCTGGAGGGAATGAGGGGGGTTACGCGGAGAACGAAGCAAGCTCTTGGGGAGGCGCAGAGGAAGGGAGGGTCCAATTTTGAACCTATCCATAGCGAGGATGAAGAGACTCCAGTGCAGTTGCGGTGGGTCAGACCTAGGGCAACGGAGTATCAGTCGATGTATGCTTTGGTGGAGAGCGAGGCTAGTGTGTATTGGTCATTTTCTGGGACCACCGAGGTGCAGATGGACGTTGGGGAAGAGAGTGGCTTTGGTGCAGACGACATATCCCTCAATGTAGAGGCTCTTCGTCGATTAGGTGAAGGTGACGGGAAGCCGCTCCTGGATGTGGATATCCACGAACTAGATCGGAGTTGGGCTGATGTTTCGTTGATGGAAGTCGCTGCAGATGACAGAGACGGAGATGGAGACTCGCTCTTAGGGCTTGAATTGGGCTCGGTGGACTTTGAGGATGAGGATGTGTTTCAAGGCCCCATCAACACTAGCACCATCCGGGGACGGGTCGCTGATGTTTCTTTCTCTACCCTCGAGTGAGAAACTGCTGATGCGCTGTGGGCCATGCAAAAACGGAGGTCAAACTCAAAGCATGTCCCTAGTGGATGTGAGAGAACGATATACTCATCGCGTACCACTCCCGTTATCAAGCTTACTGCTCCTACTCCACCGCGGGTGGTGCTTGCGCCACTGACACAGGACAAGGACGGCGGGTGAGCAAAGCGGAAGAGGAGGATGAATGGACGCTAATTTTGGGAAGGCAGAACTGAGAGAGGGAGCGAGGGTAATAGGAGGAGAGGGAGGGAGGGCAATAGGAGGAAAGGCATGAAGTAAGTCTTTTATAAGCATTTGAATCTCACTTGTACTGACCTTTTTTGTTTTTAAGTGGAATCAGTTACAACGATGGCTGTTTCTTCGTCCTCTGGGTCAGCTCGTCTTCTCTCAACACCATCTCCACTCCACCTCTGGAGCAGCTGAATCTGCTCTCCGACGGTCACGTACTGCGTTCGTTTAGGCAATCGACCTCATCTTCATAAGGTTTTGATTTTCAGCTATGCAAACTTATACATCGTCTCGTTTACCAATATACCAGATGAGTGGCTGTGTGATTGCTTCTCGAAGGACAAACGAACACTGCCGAGCTGGGCGACTCAGATGGAAGGTTTTTCGTATTTTGCTTTCGGGAGGGGATGGAGTGTACTTGGGAGTGGTGGGATGACGTGGTCTGGGATCCCCTCCCAAGACGTACAACCCCGCACGTGCTTTGCATAGCTGTAAACATTTTTGTACATCCAGTACCTACTTCGCCTGAAATGTACACATTTATCAAAGATGAAATTGTCTGTCTGTTGGAATGTGTACTAAGCATCAGCAGAAACCTCTGTGGCCTCCTGCCTCTCCCTCTGCTTAGCAACTTTCCACATTTCCTCTACTCGAAGGTTATGAATGCTATATGAGATGATAGTTTAGGCTTGGTATGATTTGTGCACATTAAACAATACCTTTTGAACCACCGAGCCCTAACAGAAACTGAAGTCTGCCATGTTTGCTGTGGTGCTGGTGGTGACGGTGGCTCATTGGGAGTGATCTTTGATTTAGTAGGGGCTGTAGATGTGGGTTCTAGTGAGTGTACCACCAGCCCTACATACCATCTTTCGCACCTATGACTGATTCGGCATTTTCAGTGGACATTGTTCAAGTTTGGTTTCCAATTTGTGTGACTCGTGACTCATGACACCACAGCCGCATTTCTTGGATCACACTCTTATCACTCTGTACTGATTGGCAACATCTCTGCTTTCTCAAAAGGTTTGGTGGGCCTTGTAGACCATAAGTATACTAACATGAGCCTCATATCTCAGATCCCAAAGTCATGCCTCCTAGAAGACCTTGTTTGCTCAGCAAGAACAATGAATATCTGAAGAACCCTGGCATCAGCCAAGCAATGGAACATTGGCATTCAATGCAGCTCAACAGCCCTAGGATTTTTACCAAAACTTTTGCTAAACTCAAACAGGATTTGATCAACAATCTCAAAGATGATCCTCAATGGGTGATACATACTATTTATCTTGTATTTCTGCTTAATCTAATTTCTATCAGAGAGATCTTGTTCCAGGTTGGCTTAGTAATAGTAATGGAATCTCTA
>QFEU01000525.1:0-10214 GCA_003316345.1 Tricholoma terreum | reverse complement strand
TACTACCATTAGTCAGGTCAGGGGGTGACTAAAGTGAGGATAGGGAGTTGAGCCTGGAGAGTGTGGTTGCCCAGTGGTGTAGTGTGATGAGCTGGCAGTCAGGCTCTAGCTCACCACAAGTCCTAGCCTCAAAGGAGGTATCAGAAGAGGGTATAGTGAAGATAGGAAGGCTAGAAGATAGCTCAGAAAGCTCTCTTGAAGCAGTGGAACAGCTATGGACAGACAGCAATGAGAACTGCTGACTGATGAGCTGGCAGTGATACTGTGGCCTAAAGAAGGCCTCAGCTCAGAGAGAGAGGGTATAGAGCACTCTTAGGAAGAGTATATGAGAGTCCTAGAGCCAAGGGAGGTCCAGGAGAGAGCAGGAGACCAGAGCAAGGTTGACAGATGAGTGATGAGGTGGCAGAGAGGGTGTGGGAAAGGGGCTATAGCTGGAAATCCCAGGCTATAGGAAGATAGGGAGAGAAGAGACTAGAGCAAAAGGGAGATGGGAAGAGAGTAGAAGGAGTGTGGTTGGTTGAGTGAGAGTGAGAGTGAAGCAAGGAGTGTGAGTAGCAGGTATTGCCAGTATAGTTGAGAATACTCAAAAAAATAGAGGAGGTTGTAATCCTCCTCAATACCTCCCCACCTTATCAGGCACCAAGCAGAGTATGATCCAATATATAGGAGGCAATCTATAAAGAACGCGACGACCGTTTTGTGGGAACGATGATGTAAAAATGGTCAGCCTTGGTCAGAAAGGCTGTGTCTGAGTCAGAAAGGCTGTGACCTGACATAATCATGACTGAGTTTGAATGTGGCCAAAAAGTCGTCCCATGTGTACAGCTGAGTTTGAATGAGTTGAAATGCAGCCATCCCATGGCCTTACCTGCTAGGCAGAACTGGGGTTGGGGGCAGAGCCCCTAAGGTCCTGAGCAACACAATGATAGTGCCCAAGCTGGGGACCTGTGGAACATGTCAAGCTGCATTTGAAATGCAACTGTCCAGTTGACCACCTGCTGTGCAGCAGTCAGAACTGGGGTTGGGGGCAGATTCCCTGGCAGAGGTTGGAGGCAGAGCCCTTGAAGAGCTGGGAATGAGAGCCATAGGCTTAGGCCAAGGTTGATGTATGCTTTGATAAATTTCATGTTTCCTTCTTTTTTGAGTTTTGTGACAGCCTCATCTGACATGTGAGCAACATAAGAGAACCAGAGCTAATGTACAATCTGCAGAAATTTTGTTGGCTCATATCTGATATTTGTGCAGCTTCAAGTTCTTCAATACATGTTTGTAGAGCCTTCCATATGTTCAGTACCCAGATATCCCCTAACAATGTGTTGCTACCTGCACATCCTTCCAGACCTTCAAGTTCTTCAATACATGTTGTAAAGCCTTCTACATGCTCAGTACCCAGACTTTCTAAAGTGTTACTAACATGTGCATCCTTCTGCAATTTTTTGATCTGTATTGGCCTCCTTCCAACCTTAGAAACATCAGAAGTAGAACTGACATTACTGAGGTGCTGAATGGCTTGCAAGCTGAGTGATTTTTGGCATTGAAGTCATGTTTCTTCTTGAATTTTGTTCAGAACAAAGTTGATTCAATGCATGGATGACAGATGTTATGGCTGCTGTTTGTGTGTCGACCTTCTTTGCACTTGAACTTGCTCGCAGTCATTCTTTAAACATCAAGTCAGAAAATACTGAATACCTTTATTCCAGTTGTTGTTGTCAACTCAAGAAATTGGTTTTATCACATTTCTCAGCTCTCTCCCAAGTAGAACAACCATATCTGAGGCAAGTTCTGAGTCTCCTGTGATTGAGTCCATGTTTTGCAGCAGTAGTCTGGACATATTGAAATGCAACTCTGTTTAGTCTGTTGTAGTATACCTTGCTGGCTATAAATTTGACATTTCTCTTTATTGTGCCATGTATACATAGTAAGTTGGGGGAGTGTACCAGATTAGTGTTATGCAGTAGGATTAGAGATTGTGTAAACTATACAGGCAGGTTATCAAGAGTTGAGATATGAGAAAGGGTATAGAACTGTGAGCGCTATGACATTTATATTTACAGATCTAAATAAATAGTAGTAGGATTAAAAACTGTGTAAAGGGGGTGGGGGTTTGGGGGGCTTGTCCCCCAACGAGCTGAAGCCATGCCTGAGACATGGCCAAGCGTAAGTGAGTGCCATGCCAAAGGCATGGTTTCATAAGCTCGTACTATGCTAATGCAGTGACAAAGTAAGAAGGTTCGTCCTTACATAAGCAGTATTGTTGTAAGTAAAGGATCAATCTAACAGTACCCCCAGGGGGTACCATAACCAAAGGCCTAATTTCCTACAGCACCAGAACAGAGATGGAGATGAGAAATGGATTTGGACAAGTGGCATGCAATCTTCTTACACTAAAAGTAAGTTTTTAACAATTGTTCTGGTGCTTTATGACTAAATAGACAGTGTAGAGTAGGTTAAATATACTTAACATGCTTGGAATAATTGTAGTTACATCAGCTTCTCTCGTGCATTGTGCAAAGGCAAGTACTGAGACAGCAGTATAATTAAAATAAAATCATGATGTCAAACAATGCATCGCAGTCATGTGACCGTTCTGTTGATCAACATCATCACCCACTGAAGTACTACATGGATACCTCCTTCACCTGCTAGACATGGAGCTGACTTCCCGCTCTGCACCATCTGGGAGATACACCTTCGGCTTGATACTGTTGATCTCTGCCAGCTCGTCGGATACCTCGGTGTCCCCATCTTTGTCGACTTCTTCCTCCTTAACTCCATTCACGTCTACATCAGACCCTTCCACCTTCACTTTAGCCTGCTTCTCAGGTTTTGAGCCTTATTGCTCTTGATCTGCAGGTGGATCACCGTCATCCTCTTTCGCTTGGTAGCCCTAGGAACCTTCGCCTTGGAGGGTGGCTCTTCCTGGAGACAGGGGCCTTGTGTTTCAGTAGTGTGGCACTTTGTCGACAGCTTCATCCACCGGCACCGCCAGTCGTCTGCCTACTGGTAGCTCTCATCGCAGGTGCCTTCTGCAGCTCCTTCCTCTCTGGTTATGAGATGACTCAGATGATTCAGATGAAGCAGGTACTTAATAGATAGGGTTTAGTAGATGGGTTACAATGATGTGAGACACAGTAGTGGCCCCCGAGGAAGGCCACGCACGTAGCATCAGTATATACAACCTTAACTTTGAAGTTGCTTGTGTCCCAGATATTTCTCATAATCCAATTTGAGAGTTAGAGGTGGCTCAGGCCGTGGCGCTCATCACGTGATAAATTGGCTCGGTGCTCTGGAGTCTGCAACCTCCTAAAGCCCAAGTCTCCTCTTCCTTTTACCACCATGTCTATCAAATTGAAAGCAGCTTCCAAGTCTCTCTCTCGGCTCTCATTTTATGCAATCTTTGTTCTGTAGTGGCTCCAAATCCTCCTCTGACTCTTCCTCCAGTGTTGTCTCGCCAGACCCAGAAATCGCCCCTGTGCCTCTTGATGAGCAACCCACTGAGACAATTTCCAACCTATTCTTTACACCCACATGCATTATGGCTGTTTGTGCTGCGACAGATGTAACATGGGACAATTGGTTCATCTCTGACTTTGTAGTGCTGCAGCAGCTATTTGTATAAGCAAATGTTTGGGAGCAGAGGTGGCTGACAGCAGCTGGGATTCAGGAGACTACCAATACTCTAGGAGATATTCTAATAGGCCACCCTAAACTCGAAAGGCTCAAATTTCCAGTGGATCCCTCAGTCTACAAGGTAGTTGCCCAGGACAAGCTTCTCGAAACATTTAGCCAGGGGCTGCTGGAGATGGCAGAGCGGACACAAGCAGACGAGCACTTAGTGGTAATTATAAACAGCCATGGATGTCTCATATATCAGGACCAGAGGACAACTTGCGCCTTTCAAATCGGCCTACTGAACCCACCTGTACGTGCACAAGCCACCTACCCCACATCGCCTCCCCAAGTCTCCTCGCCGGATTTCACACTCTACACAGAGGAAGACTTTAATCAAGTCATTAGAAAGACATGAGGGCAATTGACACTGCTCACTACGGCTTGCCACTCAGGACTATGGTCGCATCCCTCCCAGTATACTCTCTTCGTGGCAGCAGAGGATGACAAGGAGTCAGATTCCATGCCAACATCAAATAGTGGTCACTGTAGAGGCAGCCCATTTATATACTCAATGGTAGACAGCATACTCTCTGAGTATGGCGGGCAGCTTCCGTTGCCGAAAGGTTGGTCAGATGCTTATCCAGGTCAGGACCATGTTCCAGGAAGGTCCAAACGTTCCAATATCACAATGTTTGAGGGCAGGAGGGTTATCGTAATGGAAGATATGCTGAGGCTCGTACTTGATTCAGTGGCGACAATGACACAGCGTAATGACGATGATCCACTGCTTGATCCAGGGCTTCCGATACCAATCCAAACTATCCCCCTATCCTTTGTTCCTCCCAATCCACTCAACTCAGCTTCGGAAAGCAAGTCATCCTCTGGTCGCAAAGGTTCTCTTACTGAGCTGATCGCTTATTGGAGGAAGAATGTGGTCTCATATTCTCGTCCAAGCAACACCATTCTGGTGAAGATGACCATGCTCTTCAAAAACGGAAAGATGCAGGCCAAAGACAAGGAGATATTTTGTTGAACCCTTCTTAATTGGAAGATCTTGAATGAGCGAGTGAATCTTGCAGTCCAGATTCTCCATGAGAAGGGATTTGTTGTTTGTACGGAGAAAGTTGAGGATTGGTTAGAGGATCAGACGATTACTTCTCATGCAAGAACATTCACTATCAAGGCTTCAAATTTGAAGTTCCGGTTTTGGATTCAAGATGAGTTCCCCGATGTGATCAAGTTTACGATCTATTCAAAACCACTGGCCCTTGTCTATCGGGCTCTATCAGCTGGTGAGCTGGGTGCTGACAAGGGGGTGCAGTTGATTATGGAAGGAATTCGGTCAAGGTCTTTCTCAACAAGTTCACGCAAGTTGTAGAGGATTCCTGTTCTGTCATTCCAACGTAAAGATGAGAATCAAATACACTATAGTAAGAAGTAGAGCTAGAAGAAACTTACTAGAACATAGTGGTTCGAAGTGTTGGGATACGACAGTCACGTTACCAGTATAGGAGTACTCTATGTGTACGGCTACTTGTAACTATAGGAGATATATCTATTCCTCTTTGCGTCCTACCATTACCATCCTCTCTGAGTCTCCTCATAGGATCCCCTACTCATCTACAGGTTATGGGCCCTGAGCTTGCGCTCTATTAAAAGCTTTATTATCTTGTCTATCTGGAACATCTGTGGTAACATCCTGAAACCCATTCCATCAGCCAATACTGTGGATCTGATGTATGATATAATGCTTGTCAGTATGCAACTGTGGTGCACATACAATGCTAGTTAGCAGTTCCAAGGAATCATGGATCAGCTTTCTCTACCCTGTTGCATCACACCCAGCCTATGCATCCCACTTGCTCTTATTGATGCATTATCGCAACCCATTGATGCAATACTTACCTCCTTGCTTGCCATCTGATGTCCTCCCTTCAAGTTAGTGATGCATTACAAGCTCCCCTTCTCCCAGCTTCCCCTGTCGCCCACTTATGTACTTACTCTGCATGGTCTATAATTTTATGACGCTCTGTGATGCATTAGTATCCCCCTGAGACATAACTCTCTGAAAATTTCCTTCCCACTGATGCATCACTTTCACATTACCATCGCAGTGGAAGGCTGGACCGTTGCGCAAGTCTAAGAATAGCACTGGTAGGCCAGTCAATACCCCAAAAAGAGTGGCCTGCAGCTTGGCCAAGGGCTCAAGCTCTGGGGTATCAGTCAATGCTCACAGGGCTCCAGGGTTGCGTAATGGGGTTCCTCTGCATCCATGGGACGTGGTATGGAGAACTCGGAACAGATTACGCGTACAAGGAAAACAGAGATAATGTGCATCTGCTTCGGTGATGCATTACAACTCCAGGCAAGCTAATGCATTATATTTTCCAGCGTCATGCATTACCGCCAGTGATGTATCACATGCCCGGTGGAGTAGGGTGTGTGGGCACCTACTCCAGGTAGTCACGTGACCATGTAGTCAGTAGCTAGTCACACATGTACAGAGTCACTAAGCTTAGCCTATCACTACGGCACCTCCAGCTTTGCTATAGGAGACACCTCAGCTGTCTCCATCTTGGTGATGAGAGTGCGATTTGACACACGCACCATGGCCTAGCTCTATTTTTGTTCACTCTTGTTTTTTTTTTTTTTTGTCTCGTGCGTCATATTACAATGCATCAACCTCGCACTAGCTTTATTTCTTAGTCTACTGCTCTCGAGTCTCCAGCCCTAGAACCCAGTTGCAGCCACAGAACCACAGTCTACTAGCCCCCAGTCTACCAGCCCCACAGAACCACAGAACCAGTCACAGAACCAGAACCAGCCCACCAGTTTATCTTTTTCTTATTTCCTACACTCAGCCATGCCAGGTCCAGGACAGGGCAAACGAACCCAAAAGAAGAAATGGCGCGAAAACGCGTCTAATATGAACACAAATATTACTGCTGTAAACGCCGTAATGATGGCACCGAGCACTCTAAATGTGAGAACGGCCACTCTAGCAACGTCACTACCTAGCTCGGTTACTACTGCAGCTGAACTCACAGACGAAACTACACAAGGAGATGGCCTACATGAAGCTACACTACCAGCCACACCAATGGATGCAGCCACTACTACAGCAAACGTTACTGCAGTCGACGTAAACGAAGCCAGCGACACAACAGGTGTCGACATAGCCACTATCGCACCATCACCAGACACAAGCTCGTCTACCTACAGCCATGAAGAAGTACAACAATTACTGGAGGATGCAAGGCTGGATGGATGGGAGGAAGGATATGAGGAGGGAAGTAAAAAGCTGATGGAAGGCTACAGGGATGGATACGAAGCACGATGGAAACTAGACCAGGGAAAGGAAGAACAGGCACGCAAAGAAGGACAGCTACAAGGGTACAAATTCAGGAAAGACGAGGAGCAAGCAAAGTGGTTAGTGGAAGGACACGGACCCGGGATGTGCACATCGACACCACGCACTCAGGAGATCAAAACGAGTGACGGAAATGGCAACACAAAGGAAGATAGCTGGAGACATGGCTACGGCCACTGCATATTGGTCGAGGAAGGGAGCCTAATGCTCGTAACGGAGGTAGCGAAGGCCATCACGTCGAAGGAAGCTGAAACAACTACACGAAACGATTCTAGCACCCAGACTGACGCTACCTCCACGGTCGACGCTGATACGCAAACAGCAACCTACAAGCCACCGCAACTACAAGACAATGCCTACACCCAAATGACAACCTCCACCATCGACTTCAGCACCCAAGTCACCCCTAATACCACGGAAACGTCCACGCGAACCCTCGACATGCACCCCAGCCCCCCCAACGATGCCACATCCCCACCATCAATGCTAGCACAGCCCCCATCAGCCACAGCAACATCGCCATCAACGTTGTCGATGTTGTCGACAACGGCCACCACTATCCAGTCCCCGGCCCCAAAACAGCCCCTAGCACCTCGAAAACGACGGCACTCTTTGCCAAGCCAACCTACAGCCCCCCTGCAGCCTCTACAGCCCCCCATCTTGCATCTAGAGTCACCCTGTGGCACCGCCACGTCACGGCCAACAACGGCGGCCACTTCTACTGCAACCACCTCTGAAATGAAGACCAGGCCCTCGTCTAGCACCCAGACGACTACGGCTACCTCAGAGACAACTCACCAGGCCGTAAACAACATACAGAGATGGTCCACAGCCCAGCAAACGGACATCTGCGACTATGCGTGGACACACTCATCGGAACACGCCTGCTGCTCGACGGAATGGCTCTGCTGGCTCCAGTACCCCCAACTCGTCCCTCGGACCCCCGTTCCCCACCCTGAGCCGCCCCTTGCAATTGCCACGTCACCGTCGACAACGGCAACAACACCTGCTGCAAACACCTATGAAACGACGACTTGGGCCATGGCGAGCACCCAAACAGCTACCACCACCTCAGAGAAGGCTACCCAAGCTCGCAGCAGCCCACCACGACGGTCTACAGCCCAACAAACGGAACCACATGAGCACACGCGGACGCATTCGTCAGAACGCGTCGTGCACTCAACGGAACGACCCTGCTCCCCCCGGAACCCCAAACGACGGTCCAGGAGCCATCCAACACCACACAGCTCACCCCTGCCTGCCCCTGCTACCCCCGTTCTGCCCCCCGAGCCCATGACAAAGCCTCACGTGTCCGCGTGCTACGCCATGTCATCGACGCGCACGTTGACAATGGCCATGTTCCCCCCTGCTCTGCCCCATCCAGGACCAACGTCTACAGCTCTGAAACGACGGCACACCCTTCCTGAACCCTCAGAACACCCCCAGGTCCTGTCCCACCCACCGTGCTTGCCCCAGAACACCCAGAAACGAGCCGCTTCGCCGCCGTCTGCGTCCCACACCCCTGCCATGTCACCAGCGATGCCGTCAACACACGTCGACACCCCCTGCTCACCGTCTACGCCTCTGCTGACACCTGCAGACCCCCGCTTGACCCTGCTTGACCGCAAACGAGCCGTTTTGCCATCTTCCCCCCATTTTGACTGGGCTGATGATGCAGCGTCATTGCCTACTGGACCTACCCCACATTTCCGAGACCTCTCTTGCCTGAAAACTGACTGTCCACAACCATTTGGGAACCTGCAACAACATACAAAATGACGACGAGCCCCCCCACAAATTTTTTTGTCTCGAAAAATCTTTTACTCAGCGATGCCTTCTCTCGTCTCATCTCAGCCCTTCATCACTCGACATCATCCCTGTGGTATTGGACCAGGCAAACCTGTCATCATTGCCCCCTTTGGAGTAGCACCTGCTCCTCATGCTCCTCCTGCTTTGAAGCTTGACTGGGATCAAGACCCTCGTCTTGCTAATTTAAGCTGTGAACTTCGAGCTTTGGGAAGGACACCCCCCTGTTGCACATATGATAGTAACTCTGACCCATATACTATGGACCAGCCCATAGTGTATTTTGCATGAGTATGCTGGGCCAGCCAATGTCGGCCCATGTACACAGAACAACCCAATATAGAAGAGTGGGCCAATGAGCAGGAAGTTAGTGCTACTACATTGGATCGGCCCAGTTGACCCACACACATGACATGGCCGGGTCGGTCCAAAGAGAGCAAACCTATTGTTGGGCCATAAAATAAGCATCGGGCCAGGTCAAAAGCATTGGGCAAGCTCAGGTCAAAATCGTGGGGGCAGGGGAAAGCGTCAGACGGGGCCAAAATCGTCCAGCGGGGTGAACATCGGCAGGCCAGGGGAAAGGGTCGGACGAGGTCAAAAGCATCGGGCAAGTTCAGGTCAAAATCTTTGGGGCAGGGTAAAGTGTCAGATGAGGTCAAAATCATCCAGCGAGGTCAAAATCATTGGGCCAGGTCAAAATCATTGGGCCAGGTCAAAATCATCGAGCCAAGTCAAAATCATCAGGCGAGCTCAGGTCAAAATCATCGGGCCAGGTCAAAAGTGTTGGGCAAGCTCAGGTCTAAATCGTCGGGGCAGGGGAAAGTGTCAGACGAGGTCAAAATCGCCCAGCATGGTCAAATTGTCAGGCCAGGGGAAACCGTCAGACGAGGTCAAAGCGTTGGGCGAGTTCAGGTTAAAACCGTTGGGCCAGGGGAAAGTGTCAGACAAGGTCATGAATTGCTCTGTAAATATGGATGTTGGGGCTGGGTGAGGCCCAAAGGTGGTCCAGGCATTGGGGCAGACCAGTAACCCGATCGGACGTCCAACCCGACACTTGGGACCATCGCTTCAGTCACAGGGAATCCCACAAATGACAATATGACATATGGTCATATAAACTTAATTGCAATGTAAATATGGATTCCAAGACTGGGTGAGGCACAAAGTCGGGCGATGCGTCGGAGCAGACCCATAGCCCAATGGGAAGTCCAACCCGATGCTTGGGACCATCACTTCAGTCACAAGGAATCCCCCAAATGATAATATCGCATATTGTCATATAAATGTAATTCCAATGTATCGGTCTTTACAAATTACGAGGCCTTAACAAAGTTAAGACTTGTTCTTCAAACCAGGAACTGCCAAAATGATTCAGTGTCTGACCATTTTTATGTGTCTGTTTTTCCCACAGTAACCATTAGAGAAG
>QFEU01000522.1:0-21869 GCA_003316345.1 Tricholoma terreum | reverse complement strand
ATGCTGGAGGCACGATTCCGACCTTGTCTATAATGAATGGGACGACCGTTTTGTGGGAACGCTGATGTAAATTTGGTCAGCATTGGTCAGAAATGATGGATCTGACATAATATGGCTGAGTTTGAAGTACAGTTGTCCCTTGGCCAATTGATTGCCTGCTGTGCAGCAGCCAGGCAGAACTGGGGTTTGGGGCAGGGGTTTGGGGCAGAGCTCCTAAGGGTCTAAGGAACACAATAAAAGTGCCAAAGGGAGGGCAGAGCCCCTGAAGAGCTGGGGACCTGTAGAACATGTCAAGCTGAGTTTGACATGCAGCTGTGGCAGACAGAACTGGGGTTGGGGACATATTCCCTGGGAGCCTGGCCAACTGCCAAAGGCAGAGGTTGGAGACAGAGCTCTTGAATAGCTGGGGATGAGAGCCAGAGGCTTAGGCCAAGGTTGATGAATACTTTGATAGCAGGACAATATTCCCTGGCTATGAATTTCATGTTTCTCTCTTCCCTGAGTTTTGTGACAGCCTCATCTGACATGGTGAACAACATGAGAGAACCAGAGCTAATGTACAACCTGCAGAAAGTTTGTTGGCTCATGTCTAATATTTGTGCAGCTTCAAGTTCTTCAATACATGTTTGTAAAACCTTCTACATGTTCAGTACCCAGATGTCCCCTGACAATGTGTCACTACCTGCACATCCTTCCAGACCTTCAAGTTCTTCAATACATGTTATGAAGCCTTCTACATGCTCAGTACCCAGACTTTCTAAAGTGTTACTAACATGTGCATCCCTCTGCAATTCTTTGACCTGTATTGGCCTTCTTCCAACCATAGGAACATCAGGAGTAGAACTGATATTACTGAGGTGCTGAATGGCTTGCATGCTGAGTGATTTTTGGCATTGAAGTCATGTTTCTTCTTGAATTTTGTTCAGAACAAAGTTGACTCAATGCATGGATGATGGATGTCATGGTTGTCATTTGTGTGTTGATCTTCTTTGCACTTGAACTTGCTCATAGTCATCCTTCAAACATTGAGTCAGAAAATACTGAATACCTTTGTTCTAGTTGTTGTTGCCAACTTAAGAAATTGGTTTTATTACATTTCTCAGCTCTCCCCCAAGTAGAACAACCATATCTGAGGCAAGTTCTGAGTCTCCTGTGATTGAGTCCATGTTCTGCAGCAGTAGTCTGGACATATTGAAATGCAACTCTGTTCAGTCTGTTGTAGTATACCTTGCTGGCTATAAATTTGACATTTCTCTTGATTGTGCCATATATACATAGTAAGTTGGGGGAGTACCAGATTAGTGTTATGTAGTAGGATTTGAGATTGTGTAAACTATACAAGCAGGTTATTAAAAGTTGAGATATAATAAAGGATATAGAACTGTGAGTGCTATGTCATTAATATTTACAGAACTAAATAAAGAGTAGTAGAATTAAAAACTGTGTAAAGGAGGTGGGGGTTTGGGGGGCTTGCCCCCCAACAAGCTGAAGCCATGCTGAAGGCATGGTTTCATAAGCTCGTACCAAAAAAAGCGAAGGAAAATGGTCAGGAATGAGTAGAATGGCTTGCTCATTGTCGGGAATGATGAGCGCAACAATGTTGGACGCCGTCACGCCAGGTGTTTGGTCACCTATTAGTATTGGTAATCTGGCATGCCGGTCGGTTAAACACTTTCGCTTATCAAAAAAGGGGCGGTCCAGGTTCTGTTGCCATAGTCTTACTACAGTCGTCTCTGTCTTAACCCATACTAGTCGGTGGACACCCAAAAGTATGGGTTATGACAGAGTATGGGTTTTGGCAGAGCTGGTCCCAGGTGCCTTTTTTTTGTCATTCAAGTGCTGTATTATGTATTAGATGACTATGTACTGACTAAATACAACAGATTAGTGTTGCCACTGGCTAAGCCAATGTTTTTTGGAAAACAAGCCATATATTGGCAAATAAAATAGATAAAATTACCAAACTATTTGAGCATCTAGGGGACCATAAACAATAAAGGATTCTCTGCCAACTTTAGTCAATCCAATTAGTCATTTGTGACATATTTTATCAGCTTTGATCTTTAGCCATGGCTGGCTAAGCTGCTTAGCCAAAGTTTGTTCGCTAAATACACCAGAAACAAGTGATCATATTGACTAAGTTTGGCAGAGGACCCCTCAGCTTTTGGGGCCCTCCATCTGCTCAAATATCCTGGTAATTCTATCTATTTTATTTGCCAAGTTATGGCTCATTTTCCAAAAGACATCAGCTTAGCTGGTGGCAACACTACAACAGATTGAGGTAAAATAAGATGGTTTCCTGTCTTGTGACTTCTGCAGGCATACCTGACAGCCAAAGCCTGTGAGAATGGCTTTTTGGAGTTTATGAATGCAAGATTTTCTACATACTGTTGCAGGATGAGTGATGCCATTAGAGCATCTTGATGTCGCCCTCTTGATTTCCATCATTTCCTCCCCCAATCAGTGTTCACAAACTGATTCAAAAATTTCATTGTCAGATACATTCATTGCAATAATTTAATACAAAAATTGGTTTGGTCATACTTTTTGACACACATACTTGCTATCCTCCCTCCTAGTAAGCTGAATGGTATATTATTTGGCTGAAGTTTGACATAGATAGCATAGAACCCATATATAGTGTGCAAATTAACAAAGGAGTGTCCATTGATAAAACTTTTGTGATCGGTTCCTTGTCCACCTATGGGTTATGGTCCACCAAAAGGTATGGATTATGGGATATGGGAGAGATTGGTCCATTTGGCAGGGAACCACCTTGGTGGACACATGAAAGTATGGCTTATGAGAGGTTATGGGTTATTACAGGTATGGGTTAAGACAGAGGCGACTGTACAACAGACCATCAGGCACCAGATCTAGCAGACCTCCATGGTCGTTGTAAGATGGACCATGCATGTCATCACTTGGCAATTTGGCAGCCAAACAAACTATGCATCATCCGAGTAACTTACAGTACATTGGGAAACCAAGGACAAAATGTCCAGAGTTTATTGTTTAATATATTACGTGGTAATACCCAAAATGTCTAGTTTATGTGTAAGTCTTGTGGACTGATTGGTAAGCTAAGTTATACCACAGCAGCGTTGGCAAAATTCACCTCTTCCACAATTCTGTGTGGCATGACACTTGAAAGCCTATCGGATGTACCTTGAAGAAAGACCCAGAACTTTGGACACATATAGATTCTGCATGATTTGGAAGACATGCTCGAAGGGTCAATAAATATATGGATTTGATTATCTTTAAGATGATGCAAGAATTTACCTGAACCTGAGGACGCACTGGGTCTGAAAAAAATCCATCAGTTATCAACTCTTGATGAATTAGATTGTCTTCCCTCACCTCAGAAACATGATGAACTTGGTAATGCAGAAAATGCCTAGCATAAGTGCAAGTCTTGGTGGGCTCATTAAGCTAATTTATAACACAGTTGTGTTGGCCAAATTCAACTCTCTCACAATTCTGCTTGGCATGACACCTGAAAGCCTCTCGGACGTACCTTGGAGAAACACCCATGCATGCAGAATTTGGGACACTTGCGGATTCTGCAGGATCCAGATGACATGCTCAGAGGGTTAATAAACATATGACTTTGATTATCTTTAAATATGAGGCAAGAATTTATCTGGACTTCAGGATGCACCTGAGTATTTAAGACACAGTGACCCTTGAATGCAGTGCCAGAACTGGAAAAAATCCACCTGTTATCATCTCTTGATAAACTAGATTGCCTTTTCTCGCCTTGAAAACATGATGAACTTTGGGCTTCATGCCAACCCTGGACAACTTAGTGCCTGTGATTGATAACAGGATAGAATGTATCACCGTAGTATCTCTCTTTGAAAAGATGATGAACCTTGACGTCCACGAAAGGTCTTCAAGAGTTTTCATTTGATATCAGCCACTGGGTGCATTGGGCCACCTTTGCATCCCTTGAAGATATAATGCACTTTGAGCTTTACACAAGGTCTAGAAGAAAATCATGTAGGATTGGCAGTAGGATGAATAGGATCATCTTCACTGACGGTAAGAGGATGGTGAATTTTGAGCCTTGTACCATGTCTGGTTTAATTGGACTGTCTTCTCTCATCTTGATTGAATGATAAGCTTTACCAGATCTGCAAGACTCCCGTTTGGGGTCTGCACCTCCACTGTCTTTCCTGACCAACCACAGGTAGAAGACTTGGTTCACTTAGAATAGTTGACAAACTTTGAGTAAGCTCGCTACTAGTAGATTGGTGCCAGGATGTATTAATTCACGCCCACTGCCAGTGTTACAAGACCTCAATGATTTGAAGCAATGGCACATTTATCTCTGATGGTTGTAGTGGCCTAGTACAATATAGCCACCAGATATTGATTAATACTAGTAGTCGCACTGACATCATGATGATTACACAAAGGTTACTATAACACCTCATTCCTTGCTTTTAGCACTGCCCTCTTTTCTTTGAGTGTTGCCAGCACACTTTCCTTTGTAACAGGACGTTGGGCGGAGGAGGAAGTAGGAAATACCTGCCTAGATATCAAGAAATCAGCAAGCGCAGAATGCCTCGTTAATAAACAAACCGATTCCACCAGACCGTTAGTTCGTCCACCTCCGCTTTCTCATCAGCATCTTCTAAGAATTCGAGAACACTGTTATAAAAGCGCTCTGAATCTGTCGTAGTGTCAGACCTTGTAAAGGTGGCTAAGGACGATAGGGTGAACCTAGCCTACAAAGACAGTGGATGAAGACAGTGGCCAGCTCAGCCATGAGAACTTCCAAAAAAGGAGACTTGAAGATACCTGAGTCGCAGCGTAAGCAATGAATGGGAGTGTGACCTGAGACATCCCATGTATACAGGCATTTCCAGAATGCGTGGCCTTGGGTTCCTTCTCAACTGAACTTGGCAAGGTGAATATGTGTTTATATGCCTGAAAACTACATGAGAATCATCAAGCTCAAGTTATAAAACATACCGAGACCAAAATGATGCTGCGAAAAAGTCCACGCCATGGATCTTCGGTGTCGTAGACGTGGCCCTTATATAAAAGAATGGGCCATTGGTCTCCAGGAACTATATAATCACCGCTGTGTAAGTTAGCCTTCACTCTGACAACGGTGTCAGGCAAAAATCATACGGCTAGATAGATTAGGGGTGACATACTCATTATCAGACCAATCAAGGTTGGCTGGACAGAGCAATGCACCAGTCTTTTCATGATTGAATCCACAATCAGACTTAACATTGCACGGAATAGGGGGAATAAGTGGCTCTCCACGAGGGACAATCCAGTCCAAGACTGCACTTTTTAGGCTCTTTGTATCATCAGATCTTGCGCTGGAAGCCCCTTTCTGCAACTTGAAATATAATGATTAGTATGGTAGGGGGCAGTAATGGTAGAACACCTAGCCCACCAAATCAGTGATCATACGAGTTTCCTCATCTGAGCTGTTAACCAGACGTTCCTCCAAACCCAGTACCATATTGAGAAGTGTTCGATATACCCGATATTCGCGTCTTTCTCTGTGGGATAAATGTTGAACATGAAGGTTAAACAAAGTGAATGAAAACCGGACTCAGCAGTAAAGGATTCCTCTGGCACATCAACACGCTCACCATCACGCAAAAGACCATTGGTTATTAAAGCGTGGACACTACAAAGCACGTGCATGGTTCTACCAAAGTGATGCCCATAGTGTATCAGGGGATTACTGAGGCACCTGTTTGCTGTAATAGTAAGAGCCCAAGCAATCATTTGAATTCTTGGCACATACGGTTTCTTACAAGGTCCTAGCTGCAGTGCGTTATCCCGCTGCTGACGACCTGTAGTGTGAGGAGCTTGGCTTTCATCTCCAATGGCAGCAGGCATGGTTCAACATGAGTAGGACCTTGACAGAGGGTATCTTTATAGGAGAAATCAATTGCTGGAAGTGCAGCCATCCAGTAAGTTGATCACCTAATGTATATTTCCTAGGCGACTTGAAAGTATAAGTTGCCTACTGTACAGTTACATGTAGCTGATTCACGCAATCACGTGATCACCCCTTGTAATTCCCACTACTTGGGTGGCACTTTGACACTGAAACGCAATCACGTGGTGCAATCATGGGTGAAACCATCTGAGACTTGGAATTGCTACTACAGTGTCGAATTGTGTTCCGTTGTTCCTCGAAAAAACTACTACAGCTCTGTGCAGAAACAAACCCATCTATCTGTCAATCTGTCGCTATGGCGTGTCTTATCCCACACCGATCTTTTTCTGTGTTTTTTGAACCTCAACTACTAGTAGTGCACGTCACAGGTAACCCACGGGTAACTCAACCACCTGCACCCATACCCGTGTGAAACCTGTATCCGTGCTCATGGGTATGGGGTGCAGGTATGTGTACTCGCGGATAACATGGGTATGGAAACCTGCAGTGTGTTGGCACTGCGGGTTTGCGTCATCACCATCCCCTTGCCCCGTTTCCACCCTGTGAGGAGTTGCTCATGGTGGTGGTTGGGGTTGCTGCTGTGGCAGCTGTGGGATTTCTCTCATTATTGTTGTCTTCATGTTATTTTGTTTGATCTGCACCCGCGATCCACCCTACGAGCAGTGGCTTGTAGGCATGGCAGGTGGGTGCTATGTCATTCATTGTTGTGGGGGCATGGCCGTTAGCACCCAGTCCACCCTGTGAGCGAGTGCTCGCAGTGGTGGGGGATGGGTGCTGGGGCACTGTCTCCCTCCTCCCTTGCACCCTCACGGTAGACACCCACAATCCACCCTACGAGCAGGTGCTCATAGGTGTGGGGGTGGGGTACCATGTTGTTTAGTGTTGTTGTCATCCGTCCCTGGCACTGTCTTCCTCTACGCCATCTCACGTGCGTCCTCACCATAGGCACCCACGATCCACCCTATGAGCAGGGGCTCATAGGCATGGGGCAGGGCTGGTCGTCCTTTGCTGGTTCTGGGTGTTGTTGTGTTGTTATTCCTGATTTGGTGGGGTCTGGCAGGGGAGTAAGCATGACATGGCGGGTGTATGAGAGTGGGGTACATACCTGGTGCTACAGGGCACCTTCCCTCATCCATCAGAGCCATCATTGTCAAAAGATAAAGCAAAACAATTAGCTAGTATAATAAAACATGAAATAATGAGAGAGAAAAACTTACAGGGCCCAAACGACAAACATCGTTTGGGCCCACGTCACACATGAGGTGGTTTGTTTGTAACCATGGGTGGTGGCACCGGTGTTGTTGTGGTTGTGGGTGTGTGGGAGTCGATGGTAATGGAGTGGAAATGGTGAGAGGACGAGGGAGGATGGAAGGAGGGCTCGTTGTCGTTGTTGATGGTGGTGACATGGCCTTGTTTGTGTGAGTTACATCAAATAAGCATTTCAAAACTCAGTTAGGTTGCCAAGAAACCCGCCAAACCCGTCGCACGGGTGCGGGTTCTGAACGGGTACCTCATGTTGAACCCATACCTGCACCCGCTTAACCCACACCCGCGTACCCACATGGGTTTACAAACCTGTGCTGTGCACTAATCTCAACTCGTGCAGCCTTCTTTCCCTTGCTGTTTTTTAGATGCCTGCGATCGCTACTTGGATTCCATGTCTGTCATGGTGACAACCTATGTTTCTGGCCATCGTTTTAGTCATGTCCATATGTAGTAAGTCATAAAGATAATCTTACATGTTCTGAAACAGTACCATCAGTAACGTAGTGTATGATGTAGACAGGATACTCACATATGGTCATTAGGATACAAGACCAATATAATTGCTGCAGCACTGTTTGAGGACCCCATGGCATCTTTGTAATTACCAGCTACAGCACATAGCACCGCTCAGAACTCATACATGTGCACACAGATATGAATGAAACACACCATTGAATGAGTTTAGATTGAAACCACACTTTGGCTTGCTCTCCCACAGCCTCAAGTTACTGATATTCTTTGTGCCATACCCAGGGATCATCACATCGTACACAATGGCTAGCACCTCCTGCCCACTGGTCCAAATTGCCTGTCTGGTACCGTTGTCAGCCCTTTCTGACTAGCCATAGAATTGCGTATCATATGTCGCGTCCAGGCGGGGAAGATTTTGTTGCTAGGCTGCTCATCGAAATGAAGAATAGAAAGGAAGGAAGGTACATACCTCCCATGGGTTTTGGTTGTCCAGCCATGGGTCAGGCACCTATTCTCCGTTAGTGAGTTTGAGTTTGGCTTGAAAAGCTCGTGGCTTACTTCTAGCTGGTTGCCTTCGGGTGAGATCAACTGTTGGAAGATACCATACTTGTATCTGAGACCGTAACCCCAGACAGGAAGTTCCTAGTTGGACCAGATGAGGAGCATATCTGAGGTACCAACCATCAAACACGCTTGCGACGCCGACAAATCCAAGCTGAATCTTGCGAGAACCTGTGGGATGCGCTGCCTGGTGAACTGCGGCCCCTCAATAATCCTCCAGGCCGATTTATAGATGGCAATTACAGAGGGAGCATATTGATGCCACCCCAGATCCATTGGCATATCCTTTAATGCTTGTGTAAAGCAAGGTCAGTGCAGATTTAACAGCGCTGCGATTGGAGGTCATGAGACAATTGAAGAACAAGCAGAATGTTCTGACCCACTCATTTCTTTTTTGGATGTATATATCCAATGCTGCACGCATCCATTCCTTCGGCTCTCACTGCTGGAGCTGATAGAGCGGTAAGCATGTCAAAGAATTGCGCCGGCTATGTTCATTGCATTGGCTTGCATCTTGTCAGAGCCATCTAATGCAGCTGGAAGCGCATTCTTGTAGTTGAAGAGTTCGAGCAAGAATTTGAAGGCTTGGAATGGCTCTGAAAGTTCAAATTTATGATGATGAACAATCTTGATCTATGAAGCATGTTAAAACAGCGGACAAATCCCGGTTTGTGCACATACCTGCTTGGTGTTGTCTGTAGAAGCTTGATACACTAGATATCTCTCTGCTGTGAAGTTTACATTGAGGTAGAAGCAGAGTCTGACCAGGTTACGACCTGTACACAGACAGTTGCCAACTCTTATGCATACTATTGCTTACAGAAGCATATGACCGCAATTCGACTCATTCTTAGGCGATACCATCTCGTTGATGATGATTGGTACGGTACTTGAGATGAAAGAAGACAGATGCAAAGCAGGAAGCAGCAGTGTGCTGAGGAGCAGAGGTAATGGGTGTGGGGCAGTGAAAGAGGAACCTGGCAAGGGTGGAGAATGTAGCAGGCCCCTGCATCATCAAGCTTGGCAGTGAGGAGCACATGTGGCGATTCAGCAGGGGCCATGCCTAGTGTGCTTGTTGATTATTACTTGGTATCTAGTATACATTTGTACACGCATGATTGTGATGTCTACATGTGTTTGCAATGTCTACATGTGACGAGACATTAGTAAAAGTCAAACGAAACCACCAAATTGTGATAGAAGACTGGGATACACTAATAAAGTGCTTGTGAGCCATACATATGTTCCATTGCTAAGAAAACCTCATCATCTGGTTCTTCTTCCGAGCCCTCTGATTCGTCGGATTCCCCCAAGTCTTCTTTTTCTCTTTCAGTCAATCCAAACTCTAGTAGCTCATTCAAAGCTGCCATCTGCTCTTGGCTGTTTTCACTTCCAGCTGGATAGAGCCCTTCGCCCTCTTCAGTTTCGATCTCTTTGATGCTGTGGTTCTGTCGGCTTTCTATGGCAGGTTCAGGAACACCAGTCCCATCCTGGTGCGAGTAAGCATGCCCAATTCCCAAGCCCCAGTGATAACGCATCAACATGTCATGGTCAACAAAGCTGTCGGGGGTGCGGTCACTGGCAGATCCAAGTTGCACGCAAGTTAATCTGCTCACCGTCCAATATAATATGATCTCCAATCACCATCATCTCGAGCACACTTGGACAGCCCAATACCATCTAGATATCGCTCTCCGTTTGAAAATCGAGGAATTATGTGGCAGCTGCGTAAGACATCGGCTGGATCTACAAAACCAAAAATAACTGATCAAGGTGGTAAGCATTGTATTCCGATGGACAACACCCTGCTGCATCCGGTAGCTGATACCATCGCACCCACAGAAATTCTAGTCTCCTGGGGTTGTAATCAAGCATTCCTGCACCTACATATACAACATTGGCATGGTAGATGCCGAGAACTTGTGCATAAAGAAAGGGGTGAGGCTTGGATGCATCCACTGTGCTAATTGTATCAGAGTCATGATCAGATAGAAGCATGACGTTACAGTGCTTTGTTTGAGGATTTACGACATCTTGGGCCCTCCGGATATCATAAGTAGTATAGTTGAACCAAATTAGTCAATGACTATAGATCCGGTCGCTTTTGAACAGAACAGTATTATGATCTCTTGAAGGATCTTCAGGTAGGCCCACTAATCCTGCCAGTGAATTGTGGGATTCAACTTCATGCTGCAATAGATGCCAAACTTGGGGAAGAAGATGTGCTTTCAGTTTGGGAAGAAAGTTCTAGATAACAGAGTGAAATCCTAAAAGCTATAAGGGAAATAGTACTCACCTTCACCACAGGATCTCCTTGGTGTTTCTGTAGAAAAACTGGGAGAACCACAGGCTCATTTTGTGATTTCCCAATCTGGTAGTGGGCCTTCGCGGATAAAGCAAATTCTGTTTCGTTAGCAGAAAAGCTTTTTCTCCTCTTTAACTGGCTATCAATCCGAAGAATATGAGCTTGACGTCTCTCAATTTGAGTCAATTGCTTTATGTATTGTTTTTTGCTGGTCCTTGCATATCTTGACTTCGGCGTGTAATGCTCAAGTTTGCCCTACAAGCTGTGATCAACTGAGATAGACTAGAGAGCAGTAAAACTCACTGGTTCAGTAGAGTATGAGTCTGTCGTGCCATATCTGCGTATTGTATTGGCAACATCTCCAAGTGAGTGATGCTTGTAGGTGTTCAAATTGAATATTTTCTTCTGTCGATCTTTGGTCATTTGCTCCACTGTTTTGAATTCCCTGCTTGATGTTTGGACCTCGTTACTAGAAGTGGCCGGAAGTGCTGTGGCTGGCGGCAATTCTTTGGGAGCTGAAGATTGTGATTCAGAAGATGAAGACAAGGGCACGTGACCTGACATACTAGTAGATGCAGTGGCCAGGGATGATTTTTTCACCTGCCTGTGTTTCCTGGCATTTGCCTCCTTCTTAAGTTCCCGAGTTGGGAAGGCAGAACAGGTATCATTCTGGAAGTCTCTAAGTGCTTGACCCAGCGAACCTGTCACCTCATCCAGTATCCCTAGGGTTGCATCTGTGTGAAGTCGTAGCTTAGCCAGGCCATGCCAATGTGCTTTCAGATAAAGCAGCTTCATCAGTTTGGTGTTATGAGGTTCTGGCAAAAGGCCTTCGAATACTGGAATGGCGCACTAATGGTAAAGTGAGAACCAATACTGAGTTCATAACATGAGGCTGGACACTTAACCTGTAGAAGATCTTCAAAATCACGAGCAGCAAACTGTTTCATTTCCAAGCAGTTCCTTGAAAACTTTCGAATTGTGTCTCGTCCGAACATTGGAACCTCTTGATAGCTAGGGCACCAAATTAGTAAAGGTGTGGGGACATAATATCACACACCCCTGCTGCTCACCGTCGATCTAACTTGTGATCAAGGCCACACCCTGCACTCTCCAAGAGGTGCAACAAATGAATAAACAGTGACCTCCAGGTGCCCAATTCAACCTCATGCATGAGATCCACAACAAACATAGGAAATTGATTAAAACCCAGTGAGGCAAGTCTTTCTGAAAAAGCATTCTTACCCCATCCAGTTAGCTAAAATTATGAGAGCCAGTGGACTAGATTGTAGCACACCATAGTAGGGACCAGAAATTCACCATCGAGCAGCGCCTTTACCTTGGTACTGTCCACAGCGTAGTTCTGCTTGTAGATGAAATCCCGAGCTTTAGATACTTTGGTTTGATGGTCAAAGTCATCTTTGCGAGCAAGAGCATCTCGTTTCTTGCTATCTGTGGTCATTCCGAATTTGTGTGCTTCAGAAAGAAGGACAAGGCAACAAGGGCATGGGTAAGCTCCTAAGTTTTGAATGCTAGCAAAGAGGATCCTGTTGCACATGATTAAAATTCAAAACATGGGGAGATAAGGGTGTTCACTTCTCAGGGTAGTCTGCAGAGTATGTTAATATTCGAAGATAAAACTGTCTCTGAAGCCCATCTGAGCACATGATGACCACACCATGAGTGTATGCTGCAATAAATTCATCGTCAAGGATGATTTTCCATTGCGCATGCATAAACTCACGGTGACAATGTGTTATAAATGCAGAACTGAGGTCCTTCCCTCCTGTACAAGAAGTGACAAGACCTTTGAACTCGTCTGGGAGCTAAAAGAAAAGGTAGAGTTTCACTGGATCTGCAGTGGTGCGATGTAGATATTGTAATTTACTAACCTTCTGAAAGTACGCAACATGGTTGCAAAGGTGTAGCGTAGGCTTACTGCGACAGTACTTAGAGTCGTTCCCAAAGAACAGATAAAGTGGCCACAATTTCACATCTCCGAAGGAGGTGAGGTGGGTCGCATCTGAGGCAAACATTAATCCTGCCACAACACGCGGTAGATTGCACCCTGGCTCTCTGGGTGAGTTCTGGAGCTTGTTATGGGCCTCAATGAAGGATGGTGAATTGTACAATTCACCATGTACAGCCATTGAGTTAGGCACATTTCTCGGCTGCCAGCGAAGTTCATACAGTTCAAGGTGGAAATGTTGAAAGTGGTCATCCTGTGCCAATTTCTCCTTTAGGATTGATACCACACTACGATGGTAGAAATTAGGCACTGTGTATTCAACAACGCCAGGCTGCGTGGTAAATCGATGAAAAGAAACAAGTATCGTTATGGGAGTACACTCCCAGCCTGCGTCCAGGGCTGATTGATTCTCATCCTCCCACCCAGTGCTCTTCTCACTACCTAGACACTGATCAATGAGGTCCCACCTTGTATCCTGGAGATCGCTGGGTTGAAAATCAGGGTTGGTGATGATGTTGACCAGCTGTCTAAAGCTTTTCTTGGACTTTTGGATGCCGTCGCACCAGTACCACTTTCCTAGAGTGAAGGCGCTGCGGTTAGGGTAAGGGCCGAAGTTTGGTGGTGGCAGTGGAGAATAAGTGCCGGGAGTATTGTCTACATCGGACAAGGTGTCAGGGCCATTTAACTCTTCTGGATCATGCGCAGGAAAGCCGAGACCAAAGTTCTGGCGGATTAGACCAAATGCATTACAAGGGGATTGGAATGTCTGTCCAATAGCTGGGACGATAGGTAGTGTGCTTCGGATGGGCACCAAGTCACCTGTTGAACTGGATAATTCCACACTGGCAGGTTCCTGTAGGGTAGTAATACTTGGTAGAGGTGGAGGCAAGGCTGTAGGAGGCTGTGGTGATAAATCCCGAAATCATTTTGGAACACGAATCTGACGACGGGCCCTTCTCTCAGCCAACGAAAGGCTGGGGTTGACCTGTAATGCTACCGGCTGGTCCAGTTCCATGGCTACCAGTGTTGTGACTTTGGGAAAAGTTGTACAACTGAGCTGCTGGATCAAAGAAAGTTGTTATTAAAATAGCAACATAATCCGAGTCTAGACACTTACAGGTGCTTCAAGCTCAGACTCATGATTTGAGCTCGTGCTGCCAGTGGTAGTGTTCTCTTCCCTCCGCTGTCTTTTATGTGCTTGTCATTCAATGAATGCCTCCTTGGCTTTTGACAAGGCACTCGTGATCTGTTTCTTGTTTTTGGCACAGGTACGTGTATGGTTATTCAAAGCAGCATGTTGCAAGAACGACTTTCCACAAACACACTGTAATGCTATCACCATAATTGACATCTGTAGATGCCTTCATTTGATGCACTCTGGATATCAGTGTTGGGCACCAGGTGCCGCCTATTTGTTTGCCTAGTAAAGATGTCAAAGTATTTACAAGCAAGTGCCAGTAAACGGAATCGCCACTTCACCTTTACGTTAAATTCAACTAGCAACTCAGGCTGGGGTTACTCGAGCTCTCCAAATCAGATCGCCTTACAGTTGTGGGCAGATCACAGATGATTTCCATTCTAGTTGCCAGCCAGGAAGCATGTTGTTTTAGTTTGCTGCTCAGGCTGGACATCATCTATATCAATGTACCGTGACATATGTGCCGATTCAGAAACTTCTCATCAGGATAACAAGCACTGACTCTACTTGTACAAAGGAATATCATCTAGCCTCTTATGGAAGAAAGATACCTCAGCTAGTGTCAGAACCAGCTGTACGCCCAGAGTTGCAAAAGATATAGAAACCTGTGGAATTTTGTTGCAGGCAGCCTGAGGCGCTTCCCCGGGCCCGCAATTGAGCCCAAGTTCATGTTCAAAATGTTGTCCACGCCATACCATGACACCGCAACACTCCGAGTCTGTCCTTCCATACTCATGCTCTTGAATCTTCTGATCATGATGACCTCCTCCAAATCCAAATCCCACCAGTGCCCACTGCCGACACTATCGCCACGCGACCATCCACACCCACGGATGTAGTAACCCAAGCCCAATCTGGCCATCGTGTGACATGCCTCAAGCGTGAAAATGCCTTCATCTGGCTGTCCTCCCCAGTTTTCAGCATCCAGGAGCCTGTAACTGCGCCAGAGATGATAGCAAATTTGATCCAATCCCTAGAACATCAAGAATCCTCTCCAGCTCAGGGGTCTGGCTTGGAACCAGCTGGTATGTTTGTATTGTCTTAATGATAGCCCACTGCTCAATAGATTTCCGTCTGAAAGACACCATCTCTAGAGTCATGAAAAGAATCACTGACTTAGACATAAGACCCTTTGTGTTCGGAGGTGTGGTTCTTCAAATTTAGCCGTTTTT
The DNA here is from genome assembly GCA_003316345.1 of Tricholoma terreum. Classification (NCBI taxonomy): domain Eukaryota; kingdom Fungi; phylum Basidiomycota; class Agaricomycetes; order Agaricales; family Tricholomataceae; genus Tricholoma; species Tricholoma terreum. The sequence goes on along the minus strand of QFEU01000522.1, from coordinate 6,989 downwards.
AGCTCTAAGATGTGCATTTTCAGATGTTGTCTTCGATACCTTTGACCCTGCTGAAGTCCCTGTGGATGATTATGTTCTTTTGATGCAGCTGGACTGGCCAATCGATCCTGGTCTTGCTCCTAATCAGTTTCGGGCCCTGTTCACTCAGTGCCTGAAGTGCCATGCTTGTCTCCCACGCCGAAATGAAAATCTACATGACTGCGATAATATCTCCGCGGCCGCCACACTGGCTGTTGATTTGGACAAAGATTGGGAGTCCCTTTTACATGGCAGAGATGGGCTTCCAGTAGACAGGTTTGCTGCACTATTTGTATACTGTGCTTCTTGCGACAAGTTCATGACTCAAAACACCTTCTGCATTCATAACTGCATTGCAATGAAGCAGCTTTTTGAAGGAACGTGAGAGTAGTATACTACTATTAGTAGTTGTATTACGCAGTCCAATCAAAATCAAAACCCCGGCCTGCGCCAGTGGCATCTCACTGTCCAGCAGGATTCCTATCATTCGGCAATACTAGTGGCAACTCGGAGTTGGGTAATGCAATCCAGCCACAAAGTGACTTCACAGCTAGTTTTCCCTTTCCATCCATTTCTATTGTCTTATACTATATTTTCTCTGTGTAAGTCATCAACTGATATTTTTGTGGCCACTGTACTCAAGGACACTGTGGTGGCAGACCATAGCGTATTATGTCACTGGAGTCCCTTGGTCATTTGCGCACCACAGGGCCCTCACGGTTTTCCATAGCATCAACTTTCAAGGCTCCAGCTGCTTCTGTGGTTCACAGTCATTACATGGACATTATGGCACCACATCGCTCCCGAATGGTGCATCAACTGGTCTTCAGTGAACGATGTGTTTTGAAAGCCCCTTTGTCTTTCATTTCAATAGTACGACCGGGCTTATGCAACCACTGAAGAAAAAGCAGGACAGGAAGAACTCATAACAGCCCGCGCTCACCATGAAACCATTGTGGCTGAGGTGCAGGCTGCGCAATGCCGAGTGCAGGAAGGCAAGAGCTTGCTACAATCACTGCGAACTGAGGTTCTGGAGGGACAGCTTCGTTTGCGGGAAGCAGATGAACATATCGGATTCATTCATGACTTCCTCCAAAAACAGAAGTTGTATCGATTAACTCAGGCTCCCGTGGTTGGTATTAAAGGGGCGGAGAGCCCTCCTTCACCTAGCACATCCGTAGGTTCACAATCTCCTAGCACGACATCGGATGAGCACTGGGACAACTCTTCATCCAAAAAACCTCAGGCTGCCAACGAAAGAAGCACAGGTAGGAGTGAGGAGGAAGGGCCAGAACCCTTAGGTTGTAATGCTGCAGGGGAAAACAAGTTGCAAGGCACCTGTCCTGGGTGACTCGTTATACTCCCAGATTTTACTCGCATGGGCTCGGACATTGTCAGTATGATTATTATGGCTCAAGGCCACTGTATCTCTGTATATTATCCATTTCAATGTTTAGGCAGTGAGCAAAATAGGTCTGACATCTTATACGCCATTGAAACTAAACTAATATTCAGACCAGCTCGGGTACTGACGTGCTCCTTCTAATTTGAAATGATGTGTAAAATAAAATCACTACTACTACCATGAAAAGGCCTAGATTCCTGTTTATCTGCTGGTGGCAACGTGTGGTGAGAGTGGCCAAACATGTGATCATGGAACAACTGGGGTCCATACCCTGTACATGAGCATCTAGGCATGAAGGTGGCAGAAAGTAGTCACCGAGATCAGATCTTGTCACTTTAAGTTGGTGTTGGAAAGGTTAATTGCCTTCGGGAGGACTTAGAGCAAGCAATAGATTATTTTCTAAATTACTTTAAGCTAGCAATGTCGCAATGCCGGTTGACATCACTTTGCTCACAACCTGAGTTTGGCAGCCAAGTGGCCATTTCTATACTAAATCCTCCTTTCTAAACCCTTTATACTTGGTGTTTATGTAGGAAAAACACCGCTGTGGAATGTAGTGAGCTTGCCAGCTGATGGTGCTAGTGATTGATCAATGTTTAAGTTCTGGAGCCATTAAAGTTAAGGTGGGCATAGAGGGGGAAGTTAGTAGTGTTGAAGATTGAGTAGTGTGAGCAGCACACACATGAGAAGCCGTGGAACCGGTGCCAGCAACTACATGTCATACTACCAATCAGGATGTCAGCCCACGGGTCGGTGTTCCCAGATCTCCAAACTCAAAAGTGGGGTGATTACTATCCTCCCAGACTCAGAACTTGTTCATCAAGTTGCCTTGTCTTCAAGTTGTCAATCAAGCTTTGGGTGCACTTGTGACTCAGACTTCCCTGGCCACTGTATTCTCTGAGAAAGCTTACTACGATCAACAGCAACCCTATTTCTCAACCTAGTCCACTTCACCACTGCCTGGTCGATCGAGCTTTGGATAAGATTAAAAACACCCTTGTTTTGGAACTCACACTTCTGATGCAGTATTAACACCATGAGTACTACTAACATTAGTAGGACAAAACATGACAGGTGATCACAGACATATTATTTTTGCAAGGCATAGTATATATATAGGCTGTACAATAGAATTGAAGTTCAAGTTGTCTCTTTGGTATCGACCACTGGATCTTGGAGCCATGTCCAGTAAGCCTAAAATTGGATGGGGCCAGCGATAACCGCTGTGACTAACAGATTAACATAGAATCAGAAGAACTGTATGAATTTCCCACTAACTTCACTGAAGAACATCGATGTGATGCATACACATTGCCTGGCCACCTCCCAGCCCTCTATCACTTACCCGTAACTGCCAGTGCTGTGGCTGGCTCAGAGATCCTCCCTGGTGTTGCCACCCATTCTTTGGCAAACAGGTTGGACCACTCGCTGGTGAGCCCTTCCAGTCCTGACCACCCTGTTATCATTGCCTATCATATCATGTTCTATTGTCCAAGCTTACAAGTGAGGCTACAGATTGGAACGTGGTGTCGTTAAAGAAAACTCAACCTCGCACTCATAACCCCCAATTCCCTTACGCAGGTAGAAGCTTACCACCCAGTGGACTGTCAGATTTTCTTTGCTCTGCTTCCACCAGTACTACCTGTAGTACGGCAGTTACTGCTTCATTGGTACTATGCTCAGGCTCTGTCTCCAAAACTATCCCCTTGGAATTCAAGGGAAAAGCGAGAAAAACACCCTCCTCCAGGGCCTGAAAGTATATAACTGAAGAAAAGATGTGGCGGAAGATAATGGCTGGCATAATTGCCAGGTATGGTTTTGTCCTGCCTAATCAGATAGAACCTACCCTACGGGAAATAATTTCTGGAATAGACGCAGGGAGGATAGGAGATAGTGCTTGTAAGTTGACCACGAGATAGTTTATTATTGTGCTATTTTTCCTTACCAATTGTTTTTAGCCTCTCAGTCAAGAAACCCTCCCTTAGGACTATCACATGAAGTACTAAAGGAGGTGAGTCATCTGCTGTTGGTGTGCCAGAGCCATGGCAACAGTATTGTATATGATCCTATTTCGCTAACTACCATTGGTGTAGGGATGCGCCGCTTTTACCACAGCGTGCACACTGTTGAAAAGAGTCACCGAAAGGCATGTCAAAGAAGATTACGACTTGGAGCCTACCGAAGACTACCTTCAAAATTTTCCAATTGATTAGCGAAAAGCTCAAACTATCTCGTTCACCCAGAATCACGTGGCAGAACTTCTTGGGAGTGACTTATGGCACCCTGCGAGCGACTATTACCTTATCCAGGAACAGGTAACTTCGGCTTGGGTCACTCTTGACTATGGAGTTAGTAGTATGGACTGATCACTTTTGAAAGGGGCAAAGGAGGCTTCATCCTGCTGTGATAAGTGCCAGAAACCATTTTGCAGGCTCAGAGCTGGTCCAATCTTCGCCGTTGAAATTGAGCTTTCCATTTTCGGCGGAAACGAATGTGCTGCTGGCAATGTCAGTGAGTATCTGGTCTGATAGCCAGGCAAGATAGCTCCCCCTTACCTGGCGTTAGAATTTGAATGGCCTCCAGCAGCTGGCTACCAGGGTAAAAGTTGCCATAGAGTTTTGTTCACACAGTTACTTCCCTTCCTACCAGTCTCTTGTTGCAGAAATCCAACTTCCGGAGAACAGCAGCTTATGGGGGTTACCTCCCCCAGCCTCCATGCATGCCCTACTTAGTGTAGATTCTGTGCTGGCCACAGTGTCAGTTTTCATTTTTGGCAAATTTGGTACTGCTCACAGCATTATGCTTCGCAGTGCATCCATCCTGGGACAGCCCTCTGGCTCAAATCCTTGCGATACCACGCCCAGCCTCTTCATTGACCCAAACTCAGGTCTGGCCAGCAGTTTTGGAGCACTGGAGGCTGGGAACAGCGCGGAACCCCAAGTGTACGGATCCGGCGCTTCAGGTTTAACCACTGATCAGCCCCACCCTGAAACTGCCGCGTTGCTTTCCCAGACCATGGGCAGTAGTTTTTACTTCATACCTGAAGCACTTGTGTTGGGAACTCCGTCTCTGGTGGGCGATCCTGAACCTGACCCTGAAACTGCGGCCTTGCTTGCCCAGATCATGGGCAGTAGTTTGCCCTTTGATTTCACGTTCGGTTAAAACCTTTTCGCTGTTTAGTCATGGTAGTAATATTACTAGTAATCATTTTTATTACTTGGACTGGTTAGTAGCATGTAGTACTTCCCACTACTAGTAACTGCACGGTACTATGAGTTTTTTGAAATTTGGTTTTCTGTCAGCAGTGCTCACGATCATGTGATTTCTTTTCCTCTTTATATAAAAGGCTCACAGGCTCACAGCCTGAGAACTTGCCAAAATACCTGTTGCCTGTGAGCGATCCTGTGATTTGCCCAGCATCCTGAGCCTGTCTGTCTTGAACCAGACCTAACTACAGGTCCTGGTACTAGGTATGCACACCTTAGCTGGCAACATCTTCCGTGCTAACTACCCTAAAGACTCCCCAGAGCCTGAGTCCTCCTTTGACCAGTTGAAATTCCCTGCTTAGTAATCCCCCAGTGTGGGGCCATTTCCAAGTTGGGGGGCCTTCCAGTTGACAGCCTGCTGTAGGAGGTTCTTCTCTCAGCCTCACGTGGCTGTCACTCCTCTGCCCACCTCATTTCTGTGCACATGGCCTCTCACCACCGATGTAACTGGGCACCCAGGTGCCTATGTCAACACTGACAGTCGGACCTGCACCCTCACCAGCGATGCCGTTACACAAACAGCACCCAACGAGCACCAGCCCGTCATCACCACCGTCACCATCACACTGTCACCGCCACCGGCCATGTCAAGGTCGTCAATGCCATCAACAATGTCGACACCCACCACCACGTGGGCCCCAGCACATCACAAACGGCAGCACTTGCAGCCGAGTAGACCTACGATACCCCAGCCGAGCCCCCAGCCCCTCAGTTCGTGCCCTGAGCCCCACCATTCCGCTGCCATGTCACTGTTGACAACGGTGGGAACTCCTGCAGCAGTTGCCCCCCAAATGACGACTAGGGCCGCCACTAGCACCCAGACTGCTACTACCACCCCACCCCAGAGATGGCTACCCAAGCACCTGACAGCCCATGACGACAGCGTGCAGCCCAGAAAACGCCGTCACGCGAAGTCGTATGGATGCGTCCTTCTGAGCGCATTTGTACACTCAACGGAGCTGCTCCACCAGCCCCACCGTCTCCCACGATGACCTACACCGCCAGCCACATGACCCCGTTACCCCCTGCTTGCCCCCATTGCCCCTGTGATGCACCATGAGCCTAACACCACGCCCCACGTGTCCCACGCGACTGCCACATCACCGTCGATGTGTTCATCAATGACGGCTGTATCCCCAGCTCTGCTTTACTCAGGACCACGTGCCGTAGCACCTGAGCCACCAGAACAGCCCCAGACCCCCTGTACATGTGCCGTTTCGGTGCCGTCTGTGAGGTACACCCCACCTGCATCACCAGCAACGCTGTATGCGTCTGCTCACACCCCAGCCACACTACCCCATTACCCCCTGCTTGCCCCCATGGCCCCTGTGATGCACTATGAGCCTAACCCCATGCCCCACGTGTCCCACGCAACTGCCACGTCATCACCGATGTGTTCATTGATGACGGCCGTATCCCCGGCTCTGCTTTATTCAGGACCACGCGCCGTAGCACCTGAGCCACCAGAACAGCCCCAGTCCCAGCCCCAGTCCCACAGCAAGCCCCAGACCCCCTGTACACATGCCTTTTCAATGCCGTCCATGAGGTACACCCCACCTGCACCACCAGCGATGCTGTATGCGTCTGCTCAAACCCCTCGTTCTCCTACATCCACCGTTGACCCCAGCGCAGCCCTGTACTACTGCATTTGGCACCTGCATCCACTCGTCTCAACTGGGCAGAAGACACCGCATCGAAGCCAGCCCCGCCCCTCAGGCATCCAACACCACGGGATACCTCAGCACTGAAGACAGGCTGTTGGCAGCCGTTTGGAACACTACGACGATGCACACAACAACGTCAAGCCCCCAGGCCATCTCCTGCAATTGACAGGCTTCTGACCCTCGTCTCAGGAATTTGAGTCAAGCACTTCATGCTTTGGGATGGACACCACAGCGCTGAGCTGTTTTTTATTATTTCTTATCCCATTGGATTCACTGCAAGTATTATTATGGAGTCCTTTACACTCCCCCACATATTCCAGCCGGATTCCGGCCGGAATATAAGAGTCCGGGCGGATTCCCCGGAATCCAGTAGACTTTTTTATGTATGGTATATTCACTGTAGCAGTTAATTCCGGATAATATTTTGTTGAATTTTATTGCCGGATTCCCCGGAATCTACCCGAACTCGAACAATGCCGGAATAACCGAAGTACCGGGATTCCGGGAGACACGAACACCAGACTTGACTGACATAAGCAGCTAAAATGTAATGGCCCGTTCGAGAGTCGAACAGTTGACTAGTTACTTGTTGCACTGCCGTTGCAACTGCACTACTAACCACTTCACCACGGAAGC
>QFEU01000521.1:0-14284 GCA_003316345.1 Tricholoma terreum | reverse complement strand
GTTCATAGTGCAATAGGGCTGTTGTCATCATCTGAAGTAACTCCTTCCAATGTATGCTCAATGAGAGAGGATTTCATATTATGATTGAGCTGCCAAGCAAATGAGGAATATACATCTATTGAATTGTCAATAAGCTCTGCTTCTTGTTCATATCCCTGCACATGTTTTTTCTTGTGACACAGCATGTTGAGTGAGGATGACATTAATGTCTTTATCATCACCCCTAGGAGGGTTAGCCTCTAAAACTCCTCAGCCAAGCCTGGGACCTGCCTATTGGACCAGAGTGGCTATGCATTACAACTTCTGAGAACATGAGGACTTACTCTTTCCATCATGTGAGTGTATTGATAACCCACAGATTACTAGGGTTAGTCTCAAATAATTTGACAATGTTGTTGAAAAATGCTTCATTATGAAAGTAACTGTTGAATCACAACCACTCTTTGATGTGTGTTTGAGAGTAGCAGTATCTGGTTGCTAAGCAGCATTTGTGGTTGAGGTGAGCTGCATGTTAAGGCACATATGGGAGTTTAAGATTAAATATCCAAGTACTTATGAGTGTGATTAAATTGTCTAGCTCACTTGGGTCCTCTGCATATGCTAACAGAATATCTTTGAATGTTAGTACTAGACTTATAATTTTGACTCACTCATCATCTCCCTCATCCACATCCTCTAAGATACCAGCATAGATAGTTCTGATCAGATTTGTGAAAGAGTTTATTGAAAGAGCAATGCACTGGGCAGCTTTGAGATATGGGACAAGAACCTGGTCCCTGCAACAAGTTGAGCTAAGTGTACTACTTGTTGGATTTCTAGAATACTCACAGGGTCTTTTTCTTTCTCATACTCCTCTTCTGGAGCAGCAACAATGTCAGAAGCATAGTGAGATGGAGAGGAAGATTGTGGCATGGTGGTGGTAGAGGTGAGAGTTGGAACTTGGATCAAGAACCAATTTGCAATCAATAATATGATCAAGTCACATGACTACAATGTGATGCATCCTGCACTAGCAGATTGTTCAGAATTGTTAGCTCTTGCCATGCTTGCAATACTCAGATCATTTTATTGCATGAAAAATGCTTCTTGATGTTACAGTAGTCATATAATATCTTTGTCCTTTTCAGCATTTTATAGCCACAAACCCTTCTGAGTTCCCAGAGGATGTTCAAGTTGCTGAATGAGCTCAGTATCATAGAAGACTTGCATATTAAATTGAAACCATAGGCCAAAATGGAAAGATAATGCTGCTGAATTTATATGTATGCAATCCATACTTGACAACAGACAAGTATCGACATGTCTGTTTGATCAAATATATATGGTGTCAATTGATGTTGGCGCCTGTTTGAGCACGGGTAGAGGAGTGCGTGATCGCTCTCACTCCTCCATAGGTGTCTTTGCCTGTCCTCCACTTAAGGTCAACATGTACTGTGAATATGAGAGGCATATTAATTTATGAATAGGTCATTGGAAGAGAGGAAAAGAGATTGTGAAGTAAGCTAGATGGGTGAAGGCCAGGATGGCCTCCCGACTTGGAACACCTTCCTGATAGTAAAAGAAGGTCTGAGGTGAGGCACGACACCCATAAATCAGAAGGAGGTTGGCGACGTGTGTGGCAAAGCTCAGACACTCCCATAGATCATAGGAGACAAGTGGGGGAAAAGAAAAGAAAGAAAAGGCAATAAGAGGAAGAGGACTTAGCATAGTGAACATCAGATGATGGATAGAATCTTGATGGATCAACCAGATTGTGGGTTTAACAGAAGCAAGATTGTTGCAGAGTGTAAGATGTAGCAGGATGAAGCAGAAAATGGTGAATAGAGTATAACATGATGGACAGTGTGTGTGTGGCGGGATTAGCCAGACAGAAAGGCCTAGGTGTAGCAGGATAAAGCTAGGTGATGGGCCCAGGTGTAGCAAAAGAAAAGAGGCAGGGAGCCCATGTGTGACAGGATAAAACCAGGTGATGAGCTCAGGTGTAACAGAATAAAATCAGGTGTAGCAGGATAAAACCAGGTGAGGAGCCTAGATGTAGCAGGATGAAAATGGGCAAGGAACCAGATGTAGCAGGATAAAAAGTGGGCGAGGAGCCCAGATGTAGCAGGATAAAAGTGGGCAAGGAGCCCAGATGTAGCAGGATGAAAACAGGCAAGGAGCCCAGATGTTGCAGGATGAAAACAGGCAAGGAGCCCAGATGTTGCAGGATGAAAACAGGCAAGGAGCCCAGATGTTGCAGGATGAAAACAGGTGAGAAGCCCAGATGTAGCAGGATGAAAAATGGGCAAGAAGCCCAGGTGTAGCAGGATGAAAACAGGCAAGGAGCCCAGGTGTAGCAGGACAAAAATGGGTGAGGAGTCTAGATGTAGCAGGGTGAAACTGGGCAAGGAGCCCAGGTGTAGCCAAGATGATCAAGGAGGGCCTGAGGTGAGGCACAATACCCAAAAATTTAGAAGAACACATGTGGTGAAGCTCAGGCACTCCTACAGATCATAGGAAAAAACCAGGAGGAAAAAAAGAAAAGGGTAATAAGAGGAAGAGGACTTAGCCAGTGAATGTTGGGTGATGGATGAAGAAATGAAGATGAAGCTGGGCATAGTGGATGAAGTTGGACAGGTAGCAGTAGAATGAAGATGTAACATGGTGAAGAAAGATAAAAGGGTAAAGGAGGGCAAACTAAAGAGAACAAAAAGAACAAGTAAAGGAAGATAAGAATAAAGCAAAGACAGGGTGAAGAAAGGGCCGGAATAGGATGAAGCAGGATGAAGACAAATGGGAATAGGGTATAATAGAGTGAAGCAAAGTAAAAAAAAAAAGGTAGAAAGAAGTGTAGGAGGCTAAATTAGAATTAGGAGGGTAAAGCAGGGTGAAGAGGATGGTAATTGGCAGGGTGAAGAAGATAGGAACAGAAAGTAGCAGAGTAAAAAGGGTAGAACAAGAGGTGTAGCAGGGTGAAAAAAGGTGGTACAGTATGAAGCATGGTCAAGAAAGATAGAAAAAGGGTTGAAGCAGGGTGAAGAAAAGTAGTACAGTGTGAAGCAGGATAAGAACAAAAGGGAAAAGGTAGGTGAAGCAGAGAGAAGAAAGGTAGGAGAAGGGTGAAGCAGGTAAGAATAGGATGAAGCAGGAAGAAGAAGCAGGAAGAAGAAAGGTGGGGAAAGGGAGAAGCAGGGTGAAGCAGGGTGAAGCAGAGAGAAGAAAGGTAGGTGAAGCAGAGAGAAGAAAAGTAGGGAAAGGGTAAAGCAGGGAGAAGACAGGTAAATGAAGCAGGAAGAAGAAAGATGGGAAAAGAATGAAGCAGGGTAAAGAGAGGGAGGAAGAGGGTGAAGAAAGGTAGGAAAAGAATGAAGAAGGGTGAAGAAAGGTAGGAAGAGGGTGAAGAAAGGTAAGATAGGATGAAGACAGGTAGGAAGAGGGTAAAGAGAGGGAGGAAGAAGGTGAAGAAAGGTAGGAAAGGGATGAAGAAGGCAGGAAAAGAGTGAAGAAAGGTAGGAAGAGGTAGGGGAGGATGAAGACAGATAGGAAGAGGGGAAGAAAGGTAGGAAGAGGGTGAAGAAAGGTAGGAAGAGGATGAAGACAGGTAGGAAGAGGGTGAAGAAAGGTAGGAAGAGGGTGAAGAAAGGTAGGAAGAGAGTGAAAAAGGTAGGAAGAGGGTGAAGAAAGGTAGGAAGAGAGTGAAAAAAGGTAGGAAGAGGGTGAAGAGAGGTAGCAAGGAGGTGAAAAAGGTAGGATGTAGTAGGTTGAAGCAGGGTGAAGCATGGTGAAAAAGGGTAGGAATGGTGAGCTGGCAGGAGAGCTGAGGCTCAGAGTAGGCTAGAGAAGAGAGCAGCAATAAAGTACTCTAAGAGGAGAGTATGTGATAGTCACAGAGCTAGTGGAAGGTCCAGAACAAAGCAGAGAACCAGAGCAAAGTTGATTGCTAGGTGATGAGCTGGCACTATGAGGTGGGAAAGCAGTCTGTATGTAGTGCTAGATAGGCAAGAGACTAAAGCCTCAGTAGGGAGAGGAAAAGAAGACCTGTAAAACGAGGAGTTTGAGGAAGATGTGGCTGAGATGTTGTGTGTCTGATGGTGAGGTGGTGGTTGTAGAGAAACCAGGATGTGTGACATTGTGACCATGTGACCGATGTTTTGGTTGGCAAAGACACCACTCTAATCCTTCGCTTGTACCTCGCTGTGGAATAGAGTAATAACATCCGTAGGCGTCACCGTAGATGACGCCGGTTTTTCCTCAGGCGCCGACTGCGCCCCCACCAGTTCACTCTCGACAGACACCTGGGCAGCCCCAGGCGTAGCGTTCACTAATGCAGCAGCATGTTCCACGAAGGTCCAATTGACCTCTTCAGCGAAGTCGTCTGAGTCGGTAGGAACTGGGGGCAAGTCGTCGAGGACTTCCCCTTCGGTCAGGCGTAATGTGATACCATAGTACGCAAGGTTCTGCTTTGGTCGTGAAGCGGAAGGCATGGAGGAAGATCAACTATCTTCCTTGGTGGGTGTGGAAATCTTGGGTTTCCGCACCTTCTTCTTCTTTGGAGGACGGACATGGCCCGTCCATCCATCATCAGTGAACCCAGTGGGACCTGGTCCCACCACAGAAGGAAAGGGGGCGACAGGGTCTTCTGTCACTGGGTAGTAGTCCATCGTCGAGGGCCTCAACAATGAGGATGATAAGGCCAAGCCACGTCTTGGCCTTGATGCATTCGTCATCACCATTGACGGCGGGATGACCACTGGCCTTGCCATTGGTTGTGGTGGTGTGGGAGCCTCCCACCACGCTGGGACCATCACACAAAGCTCGTCTTGAGCTTCAGTACTTGCGTACTGGCGGGTACGCTGCAGGACATGGTGAGCCTCAGCTCTCCTCACAACATCGTCGTCCTGCGAATAGTGGCAGAGTTGTCTCTCCGCCCATATGTGAGCATCGACTACTTTGTCGATGCTGATACCCTGTTGTGCGTAGAATCGCACAACATCATTGATGGAGGTGTTCTCCGTCAGATTGGAATATTGATCCATACTGCGGCCAATGGCTACAGTAATTCCCAATGAGGCCAGCATCCGTCGGTACAGACCTGGCATAAGTGCGAGCTCGATTGCTCGCATGATGAAAATGGCCCTTCCTCGTTGGTGGCCTTCACCACGGGGCGCTCACCCCGTAACCAGTAGATAGCCTCTGATTGAGGCTAAAGATATACCTGAGGGATCATGAGTGATCCCTGGCTTGGATAGCAGGTTCTGGGGTATCTCCAGAGCCATTGTGCCCATTCCTCAATGGGCACGTCTTGTCTCGGCATTTCCATCTGAGACGGGTCAGCAGGTCGCGTGGTTGCCCACAGTGATCACTGATCAGGAGGTACCCAGTTGGGCAACCTCCACCTGGTCAGCGCTAAAGACTGCAAGGGGGAGCGACTTGCTCCCACCGCGTGTGCATCCCATGTGAATATCCTCATAGCCAGCACGGCACCCATGTTCTTATCTTCATGGGCACGACGGATGAGCTCTGTCAGCTCCTTCTCGTTTTTAGGTGTTATAATTCACCTAGTTGACTGAGGATTCGGTCGAGGAGGAGGAGTGGGTGTCCATTGGGCACCCTGGGGTATGGTTGGTAGATTCGATGGTGTTACCATCAGTGAAGCAGGTGGTGGAAGAGGCGGATAATTCACCTCTTCAGGCCCAGTCATATCAACATCCTGCTGTGCTGCAGGCCTTGTCACTGCTGTCTGGGTGTATGAAGTAGGGGCCCGAGCTTCGGGCACCAACGACGTCCAGCTCGCTGGTGTCGCGTTTCGATCGGGTCCATTACTGGACTCAAATGAGTGTTGATGGCACGGGCATTTGCTCGTGTGTCCTCCATCGTAGCTCGAGTTATCCTCGAGCTGCTGCTCCAGTCTGTCAACCTTCCTCTGTAGTCGACAGATCTCTTCTTCCGCCTCCAAAAGCTAACGGTCAAAGTTGTCAGCTTGTCTCCTCCAATACGCATCCTCTTGGATGTGCATCGTTCAACGCTCTCTAGCATCGGAGTATTCGATATCAGCTGATATTTCAGCTGATGATATGTGTGTACCATAATCGGTACACATCTCACAACCTTGGGGATGGTGAATGAGCTCCAATCGCTCATTGTATGCCCACCGGGTTAGGTCGTGTGGTGCACAAGCATGTCTGCTCGTGTTAGCTCCATCTCTCAGAGCTGGACTATCTTTTGTGTGAGTTTCCCGTCGCACACTCGGGCCTGGAGATCCTCCAGGTGAACGCATTTCGTGTTCGTCTTGTGACAGCGGCATTTCACTGTCACCCCATCGTTCCTTCCCCTTTTGAGAACGACTAACGTCGTCCTCACTCCCCTTGAGTGGTTTGTCTTCCGGTGCTGTTGCGGTTTAGTTTTCCTGTGTGTTGGTACGAAGGAAGTTAGAGTTTTTCTAACTCCGCGTTGTTCGGTTTAAGTGAACAGTATACGGCGATCACCACCCCTTGTTGACATAATATGTCAACTGTTATGATTACATTTATCTGTTTAACTTAACAGATTATTTGTGTTGGTTCCTTTGTACCGATCGTGCCACCCTTGTGGCTCGTTGTGGCAAGTTTTGCCACTCCTTGACATTCATCAATGTCAAGTAGTCGTCTAATGCAGCTAAGTCGTTGCAGTTGTGCAACGGCTCCCAAGTGGAATCTCCTAGATTCCACTTTACCTGGAACTGGATGTTCCGGCCCTGCCAATGGTGGCCTGTGATTTCATCCACATACCACTCGGTGTCGCTTGGCGCGCCGAAGTCACACGGCTCTGGCAATGTACGACTAGGAAATAACACATCATCATTAGCATGATGTGGTCTGAGAAGGTTTACATGGAATCTTCCATGTAAGTTCCGTTTCGCCAGCTCAGGAGGTAAGTCCAACTCGTAGTTGGAGGTGGAGGAATATGCTTCCTTCACCTTGTATGGACTCCTTTGGCATCAACAAGTTCTTTGTCAATAGATATACAAGCTCTCCTTTCCATATATCTGGCTCGTCATGTCGATGTTTATCAGCGTGAAATCGTTGGAATACTCTTTCAGCGATCAACGTGTCATGCGCGACCACCATATTCCTGAGTGCATTCATTGTGAATGTGCGTACACCTGGTGGTGCACATTCTGCAGCAGGTAGCTGTCGCATAACTACAGGCATGTACCCACAGTTGAGCTCAAACGGTGCCATCCCTGTGGCCCGATTGATGCTTGAGTTTATTGCAAACTCTGTCATTGGGCATTTATATACCCAGTCCCGTTGGTCTGGGCTGATGGCTGCATGGAATATCTGTGCAATCGAGCAGTTTACCCGCTTGGTAATCCCATCAGTCTGTGGGTGGAATGAAGTAGACATCATCAACTTCGTACCCATCAGTCTGTGTAGTTCACGCCACCACTTTGATGTGAACTTGGCATCTCGGTCGGATACGATCGAGGATGGTAGACCGTGCAGGGGCACGATCTCACACATATATATGACCAACAGCTGTGATGCTGTGGTTGTGGTGTTCACTGGCACCAAGTGTACCATGGAAGTTAGGCGACAGATAACTACCCAAAGGTAGTTATACCCGTCAACCTCTGGGAATGGGCCTGTAAAGTCCATTCCTATCGATTCCCATGGTCGAGTAGGTATAGGCAAGGGATGTAACTTGCCTGCAGGTGCTTGATATTCACCTTTTGATCGTGCGCAGATTTCGCACGATGCGCAGAACTTCTCCACGTCTCCTTGTAGACGTGGCCACCAATACCACTGACAAGCATAGTCGGCGGTCTTCTGAGGTCCAAAATGACCTACTATTGTGTGGGCTTGGTCAATAATTCGACCATACAATGTCGATCCTTTCGACGTTGAGGAGGGAATGCATAATACATTCTCTCCCCCTCTATTCGTTGTCCATACAAATTCATCCTTCACTGTGAAGTTAGGATGACTCTCCGGGCATACGAGTATCTTCCGAAACACTGCGTCCGATTGATATCCTTCTCGCATGTCCTTATCAAATAAGTCTTTAGTTGTCATTCGTTTGCGAAGGTTTTCTCCCTTCGCGTGTGATTCAAATATAGTGGGATCATCGCCTACTATGGAAGGAGGGGTTTCCCTCTTCTCTTCCTCATTCTGAACAGCAGCCATTTTGGCCGCAATAATGTCTCGATCCTCAAGACGCTCTCGTAGGGCTGCAAGTTCTACTTGCAACTTGGCATTGTTGGTACAACGCACTCGGTCCTCAATGATCTTGTCCTTGACTTCCCGGAAATGGTCCCAGGGGAGATTGTCATGCTCCGGGTCAAGGCATGCGTCGGCGTTGACATAGTCGTGCAATTCTGGCACGTCTGCCCATGAGTCATGCTCGTAGTACCTTGACAAGGTGTCTGCCACCTTGTTAGAGTTTCCTTTGACATATCTAATGTCAAAGTCGAAACGAGATAGATATTCCATCCATCTCATCTGACGGCTAGATAGCCTCAGTTGCGTCTTGAAGAATTCAAGCGCTTGGTGGTCTGTTACCACATGAACTCAATACCCGATCAATTTGTCCTCCCATTTCAGGAGGGCCTCGAGTATCGCGAGCATTTCCTGCTCGAACACACGGTAATTCCATTGTGCGTCCGTGAACTTTTTGGACATGAAACCTGCAGGTCTGCAGGTTTGCCAAGTAGGGCCTTGTCCATACATTGTGCCTACTCCATAGACTGACGCGTCGCAGATGACCCATATAGGCTCATTCCGATCGTGGTCTATTGGGCGTAGGATAGGAGTCCTACAATAGATGGCTTTAATCATTTGAAAACACTTATTGTGTAATGGTGTCCAGAAGAACAGTCGTCCGTTCTTCTCCATCGCTGATATCGGTCCTGTATAGGCCGATATATCTGGCAAGAAATGTGCCAGATACTGCACAAGTCCTAAGAATTGTTGCACCTTGTGATAGTTGCAAGGTGTATGCCAGTCGCGAATCTTCGCCATCTTATCGGCATCTGCATGTAATCCTTTTTCGTCGATTACATGCCCCAGACAGTCAATTCTGTCTGCAAACAGTTCACACTTGTCTTCACGCAAGTAGAACTGATGTTGTCGTATTCTGTCGAATACGAGTTTGAGATGATGTTGATGTTCATCAACTGTCTTACTATAGACGAATAGATCATCTAAGTACACATGCAAGATATTCCGATGAAGTCTCGGAATATGTGGTTCATTGCCCGTTGAAACGTCGACGGCGCATTGCAATCACCTTGTTGCATCACATTACTGACGAAGGTGCCATACACCGTTGCGAATGATGTTTTGTGTACATCGTCTGGTTGGACACGTATCTGTTCGAGAAGTCTATCTTAGAGTGAATCTCTGCTCTAGCCACATCAAGGTGGATTAGATCTTGATCAGGAAGAGGAGTCACATCCTTTTCCATGTTATCATTGTGCTCTCGAGTATCAATGACAGTACGCAATGTGGTATTCTTCTTCGGAATACACAGCATAGGAGCAGCCTGCTCTGTGTGGCATGGCATCCACCAATTAGCACAAGTATATTGTGCTATCTTCTCAGACAGCCGTGGTCTCATAGCGTCTGCACATTGCGGTAGGTGATACCTATACTGCTTGTTCTCATCAATCAGGGGAATGCGATGATTCACATCCCTCAGTGGCGGAAGCTGTTCCGGCACGCCCTGCATGATGTCGTGACACAACTTCTTCCATTCCTCTCATAATCAAGGGATATCTTCTTCAGTGAGCGGTCCTGTATCGCTCATCTTCGTAGAATGATCATTCATTACTGCAAACAGGACGTCATTCATCCTGTTCAAGCTTTCCTCTGTCCACGAATGGCTTCGTGATATTGTTGGTGGCAAGCGCTCTTCGCATGCTGCCAGTCAAGGGAATCGAGTTCTAGTGAACTCGTGGACTATCTCGTCCACCTCTTCCAGGTCTAACATAGCCTGGGCTGAGCTCCTTGAGCTTGCATCAATGGTTGGCGTTTCATCAACCATTCGTTCAATATCTTTGATAGTCAGGGTGCCCCAACTATCCATGATTACCGGATACGCTTGCGGTAATCCAGTGGTTAGATGAGGCAGTTTCTCCTCATCTTCATCTTCCATTACCACTGTTCTCGATCTACCTGCAGAAGACCGTTTTTGGTCTTGGGAAGGAGCTGTCGGTTCCTTAGGTTCATGGGTGGTCCGTTGACCATCCTCATGTCATTTATTAATGACATTGCCAACTGCATCATCTGCATCCTTGTTAGGTGCAGCTGGTGGTCGCTCTTTGTGACCATCATTTACTCGAGGTAACTTTGATGGTTCAACTGTACCATTTGTAGTGGGTTCCGCATTGCCCACAATGTTAGGTACAAGCGTCTCCTGATGCTTGTTCATGGCCATTCATCGTACCATAAGGTAACTGTCGCCACCTTCCTCAAGATCAAACAGTTGTTCATTCTTCCTTTGAACTTGATTAAGCTCGAAATCAAGCACTATGCCGTGTTTACACATGAACGTAGTGCCCAATATGGCGTCGTATCTATCGATGTTAATTACATCAAAGTAATGGTCCATTTTTATGGGACCATACTCTATGTGGCTATTCACCCCATAGTTGATCTTGGATCGGCTCCCTGCCGTTCCAAGCTGTAACGGTACTTGCTCCGTCAGCTCTTGCACCTTTATTCTCGTGATGTTTGCGATCTCAGGCGATATTGTGTCTGTAGTGCATCCAGAGTCCAGCAGTGTTACTGCTGGTTGTCTGTGGATCTTGACCAATGTTACGAAACATTGGTTCTCCTTTGGTTCTCTTATTGGCCGGATCAACTTTTGACTCGACTTACGAAGCGTAATAGGATGCTTCGCTGCAGGCGGTCTCGTTACCTCTCCTGCTTTCATTGCTGAAAAGAGTTCATGTAACTCTAGCGTGATGATATCCTCATCATCACTGTCCGATTCCTCTCGGGGTCATCAGACTCCACTAATATTGGAAACTCTCCTTCAGAGCTTTCCTTCTGAACCATTTCAGATTCAGATTCGGAATCGCTGACTTCCTGCAACAGCGGAAAGTCTTGGTCCTCGTCCTGAGGATCATAGTAATCATATTCCTCGATGATTGACTCGTTGAAGCCCAGTTTGCTGAACACTGCGAACTTGTTGATCGAATCAAGTAAACCTATCGAATTGATTCGCAGAGCATACATCTGCTCTACTCTCTCTTCATGGTCCCAATGACCATCATCAAATTCATTGAATTCGACCTCTTCTCCTTCCGAGCTGTATTGGGAGCCCACGACATCACTGTCGTGTTGGTTCCATGGAGTCTGATCATTCTCATCATGATCTCCTGGTTCTTTATCTTGGTTGACGACTCTGTCGTCGGCCCTTCCATCATCATCCTCGTCTAGAATCTCTCAGGCTGCAAACATTTTCGCGCCAGGCTTACTTTTCCCAAAGTTCTTACACTTCGGGTCTTTGGCCATGTGTCCCTTCTCACCACATCCATAACATGTCATATTAGACATGTCAGGCAGATTATTATCATCCACTGGGCGATCATGCTCTCTAGCATGACCATGTGTATGCTCTTGCATATGCTTCCTCTCGCTGTGGTGTGGAGCTGGAGGTTGATGTCATGAACTTGAACCAGCATTATGATTCGATGGTCTTGCTGGATGATCAATTCAATCATCTGTTTTGTAACGACGTTCATTCATTGTTCATTGTGTACTAGGACAGGGCCTTGGTGTAGGTACTGTCGGAGGCTTGGTAGTCCTCCCTAGACACGTGTTCGTTCCTGCGCGTCTACAATCAGTCCATTGTTTGGACTGTCTGTCGTTTTCCTCTGCCTGTTTGGCATAGTGGAGAATAGTCTCAGTTAGCGAATGTTCAGCCGAACATCCTTTGCTAATCACAAAGTTGAACATTTCCAATGGCATGTTCATCATCAACTGAGATTTGAAGGTGTAGCGATCTGGCGCTCTCACCATTCGTGTGGCGTATCGCACCATCTTATAGTAGAAGGACATGATATCATCTCCTTCTCGGAATGTCATGCTTCAGAACTTGTCTGAAGCGTCGCACGTTGCTGCGTAGAATACAAAATGGTCGTATAATTCTGTTATGACCTCCTTAAAGGTCCAGTATTCCTGTTGACGGTGGAAACTGTCAATATTGTTGTTAAACCACGACAACGCGTCTCCTTCCAAGTACATAGGAACATATACTATATGTTCCTCATCGTATTCTGCTCTGCAAATCTTATTTACGCGGAGCCATCTCAGCAAGGTGCTAAGCCACCTTTCATACACCTCAGTGTCTCCTTCACCATTGTACGACGGTGGGGTGGGCACTCGTGGCCCTCCTTTTGTATTGGTTGAGTGGTTGTGTAACACGGCCACCTTTTCATCAATCATTCGGTGAAGTTTGGTATGTACAGAACGTAGATATTTACTATGTTTGGGTCGACTCTTATCCCTGTAAGAGTCTAATTCTACTGTATGGGCCCGTTGATATGGGTCCAGGAATAGTCGATCACCATTCCCTGATCTCGTCTCGGGTACGAACTGCGTCTCTCTAGCGGTTCTACGAGCGTTCGATATGCTCGTTGGTGAGCGATCACCATGTTCATGGTGAGATCCTGTCCTCTCGGCTCTGCTTATTGGAGCCGTTACTGGTGGGGTAGTTCGGGCAGACAGCATTGCTGTTTCCCTAGACTCAGGCATCACTAGAGCTGTAAACAGCTCTTCGATGTCCTCTTCTTCGTTGGAGGATGTTGTTTCTTCCTCATCCTCCTCCCCAGATCCTGTATCTCGATAGGAAGGATCACTTCTGGTGAGCCTCCTGGAGGATTTCCAGGTGGTCCTTTAGGTGGTCCATGATCACCCTCTGTTGCTCCACCACCTTGGTGGGGCAGAATTGACCTTCTCTCTGAATGGTCTGGTTGACGATCATATGGTCGTCCACTCACATCGATGGATATCCCTTGATCGGGGATATTCGTTGTATAGCCATCCTTGATGGCACTATTTCAGTAGTGTTGATTCACTACCCGTGAGGTTGGGGATACTTTTCCTGACCCTGATGGTGTTTGTAGACTCGAGTTCGTTCTTGATTCTGTTGCATTATCAGCCCTGGTAGCAGAAGGTTTCCTACTACGCTCTAACACTCTGTGTTGAGTGTTAGCCGCTGAGCTGGTCTCATTGGGCTGTTGAGGCCTCGACAGACTCTGATTCACCATCCTCATGGTTTGCGTCGTTGATGTTGACAACACTTTGGAAGGAGTCGATTCCTTCCTCAATTCAGGCATGGGTTTACGTCTGTCTGGGCAGTCTGATCGTGGCGATCCTGCCCTCAATCTTCGTTCCCATCCTTCTAAGGTTTCCTTCAACCTTTCTAGCATCTCTCCTGATGCTATATTTGGTGGTAGGCCTACCTCACTGAGTAGGCCCATTACTGCCATTGCTTGAGAATCCGAAGATTCTCCAATTGACATTTCACATTCTCCACTTGGCATTGGCTCATCCAACGCCTTGCCCTTATCACGTTGTCTATGACGTCATGTATCACTTGATAGCCCAGAAGTATCTGGGCTGGGTATTGTTGACGGTATACCAGGCACGGTCGCTAGTAGTTCCTCAGATTGCCGTTTGCGATCTGAATGACGGTGTTGCGAATGCGAGCTTCTTCCAGTAGCGGAGGATCGTCCTCTGTCACTCGGTGAGGATGGGAGCCTCACTTGGACTTCCCTCAGTTCTACTAGGAACAAACATTGAGGGGTGATGCTCCTTCTAGAGGTACTGCTTAGTGCCTCTGTTTTGACCTCGATTCCTGCAGCTGTTGGCTGCAGTGTAACGTTGACGAGATTGTCAGCTACCTCTCATATAGATGCCGTTTCCATCATCGGTGTCAAATGGTCCAAGTCTTCTTGTCCCGTCGATGTGCCAGCAACTTTGCTGGCACTTTTCAGTACTCTCATTGTCGATGTGGCAGGCATTCGCCAGTTCATTGACTCAGCATCTATAGGCCTCAGATTATCCAGGGCCACTGTAGCCGTCGTTGCCTTTAAAGGCTTCTTCTTTGTCCTGCTGCCAGATTTGGCAGCAGTTACCACATGTGTTGACATGTGGCTGTTGGTATCAAACTTTGTTGCCTAGTGGTAGTGTAGTGATCCCAGGCTAAGAGTGTTGGACACTTACAAAAGTGTAGTGCTGTTAGGCAGGGGGTGTTGAACTAAGACCTCATGCAATACAAGTGCGACTGACTTCTATAGCGTGTGGATGAGGTACAT
>QFEU01000520.1:0-31848 GCA_003316345.1 Tricholoma terreum | reverse complement strand
TCTGCTAGTGATTTGTCATCACCAACTGGAAATACCAGTGAGTCCCTGATTTCCTGATGCCGTAAAACTGACACTCAACCTCACGCGAGCCACAGCACATAATTCCGTATCGCGTGAGATCATCATTATAGACGTGCACAGGACCAGACTGAATGGAATACACGTACAATCTACAGGAAATATATCAACTAAAGCGTCGTCAACAATCAAGGTCAATCAATGTCAATCATGCGTATACTAGTATCACCTCGTTCTATCGTTTTCCAAGTTGCTGTGACTTTTCAGCAGAGAACTTGCCAAGCCTTGCCGGGCAGTGCATAATCACGTTCTTCTTCCCGAGTACTTCTGACATGAACGCAATCTCCTGAGAAAGTTTGGAGAAAGTGTCGTCATTCAAGCTGTTGAGAACACACCTGAAACCAGAAACCAGACCTGGAACTTCATGTCATTATATATATACGCTGTTGACCCAGTGAGTATGGGTGCGCTTTAAGTGGCATCTTTCATTTAACTGAACGTGGTCCGATTATGACTGTTTATAAGATGCTTATCATACCCCAGGCCACGGGCTGCCATCAGTTACTCCAAAGCTGCCATCAGTTACTCCAAAGCTTCAACTCTTGGCTCAATTGAAGGGCCCAGACCGGAAATCCTGCATTACAGCTCGCTGGTTTGAGGGCTAGGATGTTCTGGTTCAAATTTCAGTTCTGTTGGGCGAGCTTCCTCGAATGTATCCTCGTCATCATTTGGGGGCCCACGGTGACTGGCTTCGCTTCTGACTGACGGCTAACCGAGCCAGGGTGCAGCACAGGATCATAATAATCGGTCGAATTGGAGGGTTCGACCTCCTTTCTGCTTCGGAGTTCGATGCACAGATGCATTAGGAGTCATAGGGCAGGGCCTGGGAAATGACCTCGCAAAACAGCCCCGAGGCGTCTAAGAGAGATTTCCATCCGGTCAAGCGTTGGGCCACTTGACCTTTGATCGAGACTCTTCGATCATGGGCATAGCCTATGCTTTTGACGCCTATGCGGAGTTTTTCAAGCTGTCATATATCATATCACACCATTCATCGTGCCTCCCACAACTCATGTTGAAGGAACAGCTCTTTTGATGATCTGACCTGGGTTGACAGTATCCTCCGTCATTTCGTACCACATGACGTCTGCAAGATAGAGGGCTGTTCTGGGCCATTTCACGTTCGTCGGCACACCCATTGATACAAATACAAGTTTTTCTCCAGTGCTTTGCTATTCAATTTCCCCTGCTGCTTTTGTGTCGACATAATCCTTATCAACGCATGTCACGGTCAGCTCCACCACAGGCACTCATCGCGATTACTCCTTCAATCTAAACTTTCCCCTGCTGCCTTTGTTAAATTGTTACTATTCTCCAACGAACAGGATCGTTCATGTCCCAGAGTACAGGAGGAAATTGCTTACCTCTCTCGAGCGACCTCAGAGATCACAGTACGGCATCTAAACCCTCCTTCAGTGCGCATTATTCTGCCTTGTATCACTGCGATTTGAGCTCACACATTGGATAGAAAAATGGGGATGGATTGAGAGGCTGATGGTCATCCTCCCAGTCATCGGAATTTTATTTGTCATTCTGCACCACACATTCTACAATGCCCTGGATGGTCGACCATCAATCCCCTTACGTGAACTAGACATGTGGGGTTTCCAAGTCGATACCACAGGGTGGGCTTTCATCATTGGCAACACCTTCTCCTGGGTTGTTGGACAAATATTTTCTTGGTCAATCAACATCGTGCTTGTCAATAGATTTTGGCACCTCCTCCATGACAGACAATTCACGGTACGAGAGGTGGATGATATCTTCGACATTAAAGCTACATTTTACACGAAGACTGCCATTCGCCGCGCGACTAGTCTTATTTTCATTGCCGCAGCATCATTTGCCATGGGAATCATTACGATCTTCCCCCCCGCTGCCCTTACGTCTACCATCCAGTCAAGGAATACAGGTTGTGATATCCCTACGGTAAGGCTTCCACCCAGCGTTGAGCTTCTGGACGATCGAGCCGTCGAGTCCTTGGCAATGTCGACTATTGCCTCAGGTTCAATTGTCCCTCCTGCTTCAAATCCATGCTACGATTGTACATATAACACAACATACTCAGCACCCGCCCTCAATTGTTCAACGACAACTTCACATCCATTCTCTCCGGACACAAATCTTGTTCCTGTGCTCTGGAATGTAACATTTGATCGCCAAGAGCCAAGCGTGTACGTCTGGTCACGCCAAGGAAACTTTTACCTCCGGAATTTTACCGAACCAGAGGTTGTCCGTTGCTCATTGCTCACCGCCACGTACAATGTTACCGTTGAGTACGGCAATGGAACGACGGTTACAGGGATAGTGACAGATATTCGGCCATACGATGAATATGATCCCGTCACAAACGCGACATACTTTGAGACTCTCTTTGCATATTACTGTGCTATCACTGGTGCCGCACAGGTTGACTACGCTACGCCTGGCCCCTCCCTACCATTCGCCATGACATTTTACACCAACACAGCTGTGGCTCCGGCCCTAGTATCTAGGAACGAGTCGTACTGGGCGCTCAGGGGGGATCTCCACGAAATCTTGTCTACGGTGATGCAGAACATGAGCCTAGGTTTATTAGGTGTAGACCTATCACTGGACCCAGAAACTCCCACTGTAACCTCGGTCTTCCGTGGTACATGTTTAACGAAGCTTGTTGTCTATGCCTACGACTGGAGACGGTTGATTGTGACATACTCCCTAGGAAGTCTCATCACCATCGTCTGCGTCATCTTTGGTGTACTCACAGTTCGTGCTGGAAAGGGTGGAAGGAACGAATTTACTCGACTGGTGGATGCGATTTCGACCATAGACTTGACGGAAAAGGCTGAGGATTCAGAAAGGAAAGTCGTGCAACTTCCACGTGATGTCACCATCAAGGCTGTCAAAGGACGTTTCGAAGTTGTAGAACTTCCAAAACAGCCCGAAGCTCGCACTACGGCACCGGAAGTCCCGGGTAGGTGACGCGGTTCGTTTTCGTCGGCTTCCTCGCTAGAACTAGAATATGAGTAATGGGCTTCTTCCGGATTGTTTTGTCCATACTTCTGTAATTAACTTCTCCCATGCGGTCGGACTTTTGGCAGTCGGCTATCTCTTAGTACAGTATACTGATGACTATCTCAATTGTAGAGTTTAATTTGTGGCTTGATCAGTTTGTATACTTAATAGTTATTGTAAAATACACGGCACCTTCAGTCCAGTTCAGCAACACCAAGTTCCGAAGGATCTCTGGGATATAGTAGACGAGTTCCCTCGTACTACAACTGATAACTTTACTTTGGTATTCATGTGCACTAATTGGGTAGGAAGTACTGTACACTTCTGCCTGGCGCCGAGTCGGGTGTCTAACTGGCCAAGTTTAGTTACTTCCTCCCTGGTCAACTTTTCTGGAGACGTAGTTCTTTTTGATACAGAACATGATACTGTTGAGGTTGTGAAAATAGCGCCAGGCATTGGGCTTCATTCGTTAATTCAGCTATGTGAGACCATGATCACCCTGATTCCTTGGTTCGTCATTTCTATGTAACTCTCATCCGATCGAGCCCATCACATACCTTTTCCAAAACTATCGGAATGCAATCCCACACCCCGATCAACATATTTCCCCCGTGTTTCCAGCACAGGGAGCAATATCGCATTCGCCACACGAACACAATCAAACACACTCGAAGTGCTGGGACGGGGTCGCCGCAACCAATGGCCGCGATCATCTCGTGGAACGAACTAATCACGAAGGTACGGAACGACCACTCATGAATCAAAGGTGCATCTTTGATGCATTTGAGCATGTCGTGTGATTGCAATTCCCAGAATCGAACACATTCCAAATGACACAAAAATCGCCCTTAGCATGCCAACCCCATTAGTGATGTAACCCGGCCCGGGCCAAAGCCGTGAGCCGGGCCAAGCTGAGCCTGTTTGGGCCGGGCCATTGGTGACGCAGCAACGGCTTTGGCCTGGCTCAGATTAGCTGAAAGCCAAAGCTGTCGGCTCAGGCCACGGCTACTGGCGGTCCCAAGGATGGATTTTTGTTTTGAGTCAGAGTGCTGGCGTCTCCAGTGCTATTTGTCTCCACGTTGAAGATTATGACAATGAATAAACAAACACTGGGGAGAGTCCATTGAATTATGGTTCTAACGTATGCCATAACTTGAATTGAATTGTCGGTGGGACGTAATGCGAAAATATGATACAGATGACATCGTATGGGGGGTCTCTCAAAGAGTGAGGGAGGATATTCGCTGGAATCCATTTGATGGGTCACGAAGGCCAGTGGCATACCACTGGAAGCGAGAATCTCGCTCGCCAGTCGCTCTTGAGCTTGATCTTCCCACTGGCAGCACCTAACAATTAGCAATCTCTGGTTATTGAATAACTCACAATCTGCCCGTCAGCGTCAGCGTCTGCGGCTTGGCAATTCCAAACTCGAAACCACACTGTAGGCTGAGTTAGGGTTGAAATTTTGAAAAATTTGAAACGTTGAAGTTTGAACTTGCAGCCTGTTTGACTCTCAGGCCTACCGTGACCGCACTTCCGAATTCGAGTTAGTTCTGCTGAAAAGCTTCTGTTTTCATCTTCGTATCTAAAATCCGCGAGTTAGATGTCAGCCAATGCTAGTAATCGTCGCCAATCTTCATCCATCGGGTCACTGGGTTCTGAATCGCCATGGATCAGAACGAAGACCCTCACTGGGAACCGGCCCAGATATGGGGCCAGACCATCAGAGAAATATGTCGATGATGAGAAACTGGAGGTCATTTTCTATTGGCAGGACGATGACAATGCGGCGGCCTCTTGGCAGATCAGCATCTGCAGCCTACTCGACGATGGGGCATGCAAGTGGGAGAATATTACGGTCATTGACATAGTCCTCATTTCTCAATGTATTTACTGACATCAGCATGTACACGTTCGCAGGATACCCTTCGTTTTAATTTCCGTGGTACCTCATTTTCGGAGACGCGTCCCTTGCCCACTCATAGCGGCGCAGCCAGCGCCTTGTGGAAGTTCGGAGAATCACGAATCATCCTGCTGTTTGGCGGAGAAGAACACGAAGGATCCCCAGAGTCTTCTCACTTCAATCGATATCGATAAACGTGTCTGGTGGCACGAGGATGCTATACAGTGGGAGAATCTGTCTCCTCGCTACTACCCGTCCATGGCAATCACCAAAAACCACATATATCTTTTTGGAGGACTGGGCATAGATGCCACAGGGCGATGGCTCATTCCCATGAAATCGTTTGCCGTGGCTACGTTTGAAATCATGACGAACCGCTGGCGTTGGGTTGTCTTGGACCAGGTATTCCCCAATCATGTTCCTGATCTAGGTTATCTAGGTGATGTCATACCTGTAGACGGTCAGAAAAAATTCTTATTAACACCTGGACTCATAGGAAAGGCCGAGAAGGTCAGGATATTCATGTGTAGCCGGGTGTTTAACTGGCCAAGTTTAATTGCTTCCTCCCAGATCAACTTTTCCAGAGACATAGTTCTTTTTGATACAGAAAATCACACTTTCGAGGTTGTGAAAATAGCACCAGGCATCAGGCTACCAAAGGAAATACGACTATACGGTCTATACCTCCTTCACAACCAACCTCCACCCTCTAACATTCCTGGACTTCAAGCAGAAACTCCCATGATCGAATCTGGGCTTGAGGCAGACTCGGATATGGCAGACTTGGTCACACCTTCTGACGTCCTGTTTGCAACTTGGGGAGCTTCAGGAGATATACCAGAATTTTGGCGTCTGTCGCTCCAATCTGCGAAATTTCAGTGCCTTTACTTGCAGAAGCATCTCGAGGTCTTGAATGTGTCTACACGTGTATTCGTTGTCGTCGACAAACGCTTGTTCTTGTTGGGAACTCGGTCGATTGAAGATGTACAATCATATTTTGACGTGGCTGTTGAGATCGCACTATAAGGTAGGTGGAATACTTGTTCAGAGAGTCGTCCGGTGTTTGATTCGCTCTAGGTTGCTGAGAGCGTTGTAAACCACTCGAGCTTGAGGGTATCCAAGTGTATGGTCAACATACTTTGCTACACCCCTACCTCGTAACGTTTTTCGGCTCAGTGAAATAAGCGGTGTTTGCTTCTGAGACAAAGCCTCAAAGGCGATGCTATAGTACTGAATCGATGAGTGATCCATGCTTCATCCTCCTTTGTGGGGGGTAGTGAAGGGAAACCGGGAAAAGCAATATGTTTTGACAGCGATCTATGTTCGTCTCTAGGTAGTAAGATAATTTTCATGCATACGCTTTACTTATGTACAATCCCAAATGAATGACCGTACGTTATCCAAGGTACACCAAGAAAACGTCAAGATACCTACGATGTCCATGTCCATGTCCATGTCAGAGCAAATGTCAAGAGAGTCAGAATCATAACTGCCTATCATGTCGCACAGCAACCGCATCCGGTCGGGTTGACTTGTTCGCCATGCGCTCCCATATGGGGTCCACATCGGGTCCGTCGAGATCGCCCGCACCGTCCCACCCCCAGCACCACACTACATGAAACCAAAACAATCAGAAAAATTGGCATCGAAAAAAGAGAGCGAGGAAACGAACCCTGACTGGGCCCTGGTTGGAAATTCAACGGCTCGCCTTCTTCCTCCGTAAAGAGCCTGTCGTGAGGGCCAAACCAGGCGCGGTCTTGGGGGTCTGTTCGTGGATCGTCAGGAAGTCCACCTAGGCGGGCATATCCTCGGATAGCTGTGAGGTTTCGACGGGCAGGGTGGATGATATCAAAGACTTTCTGTATACGTCACGATCTCATGAGTTTCGTGTTTTGGAACAGGGAGAAAGATAAAAGACGTACTCTATCATAAGCCAGCTTAACCCGAGGAACCATCATGATCCTCCCATATCCCGCCTCCCAATAGTCGTTACAGATCAGACTGCACTCGCTTGCACTGCATTCTTGCTCCATAATCCTTGCCATCCTGAATCGGACGTGCGGCGGGGAGTAAAACGGAGCTGGATCGAGGACTGCAATGCCGTTCCAACATGACTGAACCTGGACGGGTAGATGTCTCTGGAAACGCTGTGAAGACTCGGAGTGGTGGAATATACGTTCAAAAGGTGCATTTTCTAGCGCGGTGCCGTTGATATCTCGCGCCACCCAGTTATCGTAGAAGACAGGAGAGCCGATCTCTTCATGGTACATATAATCCGCGGCACACGTGATGCCAGCATTGTTTCTTCGGCTCTGCCAGATAAGCTCGAGAAGGTCATCGACGCAGGGGAGGATGTCGTTCATGAAGATGATAGTGTCGAAATACTCGTTTTCTGAATCGCGTAGCTCGTGTAACGGTACGAATGCTGCGTTCCTCACTTCTGCGAGGTATTCGATGCGGTGGTTGAAAGCTCCCCTGGTGCGCATTGAGGTACGAATGGTGATGCGCATGCCGACACTGCGCGTGAGCGCGTCGAAGATGCGGAGGAGAGCCTTGGTCTGGTCTGTGGATCCATTTTCGTAGATGGAGACGTAGACGTTGTGGTAACCCAGGACAGCTGCAGCGCGGAAGAGGGTGGCGAATAGGTCTGGAATGATGTCGAAGGAGTTGTAGAGGTTAATGGCGAAAAAGTATTTGTGGTCACTAGGGACTAGGTCTCTGCGCCCTGGAAGATGCTCGTCGTCACCACCAAAAATGCTAGAGAACCAGGAGCCACTTGACGGTGTTTTGTGACCGATAAGGGGTGCATAGCGCTCCAGTACTTGTTGGACATAAAGAGGTTGGGCATTCCGCGTGCAGTGCTTTGTGTGATAGGGCGCAAGAGACGTTAGAAGGTCTAGCACTCGACGTCGTTGCTCTAGGGATGGGAGTTGTATTGGCTGGCGACTTTGCTGGTGTGATTTTGGAGGTATATGGTGGTTCCGCCAGGTTGGCGTTGACTGCTGCTAGATTTAGCAAATAACTCGTACTTTTGTGGACATTAGCTCACAGTAGTCCAGGGAAGTACACGAGAAAAGAGAAACCCGAAGAGCACACCAATGACCAAGGCCACTGGTGTTGGTATCCGCCGCATTTGGGCAAGGCCAGCCTGCTTGCCCATGGTAAAGAGAGATTGCTGAATGCTCACAAGCCACCTGGCAGCTTGGAGACGGCGATTTGACGTCGAATATGATAGTGGTGGCGGAAGAACGCCGCAAGCGTGTCCTGAGTCCTGACCCTGAAGGTCAGCTGTTTGGTTTTACTCCTACTTTTTTCAGTTCATTCCCTCGCTGTCGTATGCAACGACGACCAGGCAGAGGTCAGGCCCACATTGCGCCGCCCATCCAGCATTCCCCAGATATGGGCCCAGATTCTGAAAAAGGCTCAAAGCTCAACCAGCGCAACTTTGGCGTCACTAATCGTATCTGGCTCATTATCTCCCTCTTTCTCTTCATTGTCGTTTTCACTCATTTCGCACTTCCAACACATCTGCCGGAGCCAACACCATACTCGGCTGCAAATCTCAAGTCCAAGAACTACCTCAATGCTTCTGACACGGAACCAAATCCATTCAAATTTTGTCCGCCTTACAGCCCAGGGGACCAACTTGGGATGAAGTATGGTACACAGGTGCTCTCCAAGAGTAGGATGCATCTTGGAAGCGGCGACCGTATTCAGCTGGTGCTCAACAGGGCGTTGGCGGGTTTGCCAGTCACTATCAGCATTTTGGGCGGTTCTGGTACGGCCTATCGCTACTTACATCTACGTCCCTTCCTAATCGCTCTTGTCCCAGTTTCCGCTTGCCATGGCGCTGGCGACGATCCAATATCTCCAAAATGCTATCCTTCCATGTTCTTCAATTGGTGGAACACCGTCTTTCCCAACCCCGCAACCGAACTTACGAATGGTGCAATGCGGCGTACCAATTCGGGTTACTTTGGTTTCTGCAATGCGCACCACCTCCCAGACGTTACAGACCTCGTAATCATCGATTTGGACAGCGAAGATTTACCGTACGTTACTCCACTTCTCACGTAGCACTGCTAACCCGTCTTACTAGCGATCATGAAATGATGGAGCACTTTGAAACTCTCATTCGTTCCATCCTCATCCGGCCCGACCACCCTGCCATCCTCCTCCTGGGGCACTTCAGCCCACAAGTCCACCAGACCTATGGCTTCGCCGGGCCCGACCACTGGCACAACATCGTTGCCCAATTCTATGATATCCCTTATATCAGCATCAAATCCGCCCTTTTCCCCCTCTACATGAAAGACCAACCATCTATCGCAAAATACTTCGTCGACCCTGTCCTTTCCAGCCCTCTCGGGCATGAGCTCATCACCGACATCCTAGTCGCATACCTCCAGTCCCAGATATGCACCGCATGGGCCATTGCCACCGGCGCATCCTTCGATAGCGTACCTGTGCATTCCGTAGATTCTCCCCACGGTGATACCCACGGGCTCTTTGGTGGTGTTGGCCAACGCAAGGGCGTTCCCGAGCCCAATCACAAGGGCAATATCAACAACAAGGAAGGCGTTGACGCTGACGGAAACCGCCTTAAACCCGATCCCGTCCCTGGCAACCACCCACCAGCAAACCTCGCGTTGCACGTCCCGCCAGGTCGGATTAACACGCGTCCAGGCGGTCGGCAGTTTGAGGAAATTGCACCATACTGTGTCTCCGCGAATGATCTCATCAACCCTCTCCCGCCGTCCCTGTTCTATGGCTCTGGGTGGCTTGCGTATCATTCGGCATCGGGCGGCGGAGGCACGCTCCGCGTGACGTCGCATTACTGGTACTCTTCACTCCCGACGAGTAAACTGAGAATTCCGTTACGGGTGGGCGCTGGCGATATTGGGGTGTATTTTCTGCAGGAGCCTATCTCGGCGATCGGGGAGGGGAGTTCGATTGAGTGTTGGGTGGATGATAATTATAAGGGGGCAAGGGTTCTTGAAAATGCGGCGGATGTTGGGGAGCCAACGCCAAAGTATGTGTTTTATATATCCTTTGCTTGTTGGTGAGCATTAGCTGAATGTTGACACTCTTAGATTGGTCATGATCGACCAGCATGTTACGCGTGGCTCGCATTTTGTGGAGTGTGCGTTGTTGGGCGAGGAGGGTCAGGCGGTACCCATGTTCAAAATAATTGGTGTTTTCTCAACGTGATGGTCGTTCGAGAAGTGGTTTGGGTTTCCTACATAGAGTATATTTCCGAGTCGATACCTGGGTTTGGTCGCTTTGGCAATTGTACAATGGACTTATATTACATATGTTTTGGCATTTCATGTTTCTGTGGATCTTTCCTGATACACTTGTCGCGCTGAGCCGGCCGTAAAAAGTTGACCAGAATTGTGGACTCTGTGGGATTTGAACCCACGACCTCACGCAAACAAGTATTATGCGAAGCGTGCGCGCTACCCCTGTGCCAAGAGCCCTGCGCCTTGTTGCGCTTTATTTGGTTCTTGACCTTGGAGTTCAAAACCTACAAAGCTTTGGGCGCTATACCAGGACGAGGTTCTAGTTCAGGCTGAGGGAGCACAGGTCATAAAATCTTGCTAATGATCACTCCCTGTTCTTTCGATTCGTCGACCTCGATAGTCTCTTCTGCCTTCATTTCTCAGCTATCGGAATCTCTCACCAGTTCATCTCGTCTCCGCGATCTCATCAGCTACAGGTTTGCTTGTTCCAGTTTGTTCTCCGAGTCATGCCATAGTCATGTGTTGCCAACTGTCAAGGGCTTGCAGTGAGAAGTCCAAGTGTCATCGATTTATCGTTCGAAGTCGACGTTCAACGCTCAACGCTCCCGCGTCGTGCCGGTATCTTGGCTGGCTGATAAATCGCATTACTGTCACAGACATCATGTTGCAGTCTGATCAGGCGACGGCAGTATCACCATTGACCAGTGTTCCAGCTGGTTTTCCCAACGAGTTACAGCGCCTGATATTTGAAATTGCTGCCAGGAAAAGTTGGGTGTATGCTTCGAAGCTCGTTCTATTGGATCGGCGTGTACGAGCATGGTGAGTTTCGAAACACCTCTGATGGGTTACCGTTGATTGAATTCCCCAGGATCGAACCAATATTATATGAGACCATAATCGTCCGCAGCAACCTCAACGCTTCCCGTCTCCTCCAGACAATAAAGACAAAACCCTCCAGGTTCTTCGACACCAACGTGAAATCTCTTGCACTTGGCAGCTCAGTGACGTTTCTACAAGGAAAAGATCTGCTTGCCAAATGCTCCCAGTGTATCGTGAACTGTGCAGTCTGGGGTTCTAGCTGTAATCCGAGCATTGTCTTGCCTTTTATACGCTCTCCATCTCTTCGACGTCTGTCATTAAAATGCCATTATCCGTCTGAGCTTAACATCCCTCCTGGTGTCCTGTCGTCCCTCACGCATCTTATCATCCTTGATGGACCATATACGTGGTATCATCTCAGGAATGCTATGCACCATATCAGACACACAGACAGCGGCCATACCGACCATGTCACGGCTCTCGCTCTTTTCCAGAATTTGACTCATTTCGGGGTCGATCCGCAGAATTGGGGGAGTGTGCAATCTCTCTTGGAAGTTGCAAAGAACCTCAAATATTTTGCGATCTTCGTTCCGGCGCAATTCAAACCGATACTGACCATCACTCAACGCATCGCGGAACTCGGGGACCGCAGGGTAGTTGTCATGGAGTATGATTACAACATCGAGGATTGGGAAGCCTCTGTCCGCGGAGGAGTTGATGTGTGGGATCGAGTCGAACGACTTGTTGACGAAGGCTATTATTCGGAACAAGGTGACTGCACAAGATGGCCAAGACTCGAAGGGCCGAGATCTTAAGCTATCCATATCCGCAACCGTCACAGGCTAGCTACCCCTCCTATTGTGGAGACTTCCTCTGGGAGATGCTGTTCACGTTCAGACAATATCACAGAACTTCGGAAAGTACATTTTAGTTTTCTTTACCAAGTACCCTACAGAAGGGAAATTCACGCAATGGGGTGGATAAAACGCAAAATTCGTGTATTTTGGTGTTCTGATCCATGAATCCGGTTCCACAACGGAATGGATGTGTTTGTATGTAGCATATGAAGGTCATGGCAAGTTACAACTTTTGAACGCGAGCCATCTACTTAACTTAAGAGCTCACTGTATTATCATAGGAATCCTTGATGCCTCGCTTTGTCGTGTGTCCGTCTGTCCCAGTTGCTCGTCCACGTATGCCTCCACAGAATAAACAAACTAAATGCAAAATTTTCTTTCGACGACGAATCTACATATCCAATGTATGATGCCATAGTACGCCCAGCCCGAACTGCCAGCCACTCCTTTTATCGACCCCGCAGGATAGCTGTTTCGTGACATGTTGCAACTTGAAGGCACACAAAGGTAGATCTCCGACTTGTATATCTATTGAAATTATCAATAGGGAGGCCAACTTGATTCACTCTAGGCGGTCGAGCAATTTGATCGTGAGGTACAGCTGAACTCTGAAATGAAGAGTTCCTGGAACAATGCGAGTTTCTCTGCATACGTACGCCGCGCCAATCGAGCCCCACGAAAAAATGCGGTTCTGGAACGAAATTGACGATAGGATCGTGATACCACCTGGTGGCTACGAAATCTGGCACAGGAAGCAAGAAAATCTGGGAGTGAAACACAAAAATAGTGTCCAAGGCGATATGTACATGAGGGAAATCTGAATCGTCAGCATCTTCCCTTGGCTGCATAATTACCTCTGCAGCTCTGTTTTTGCTTCATAGGCATTATCCAGGGTCCTTATATTGCCGATGGTCAGCCACACTTATTTACCACCCCTTCCACCCCTTTGATTTCCAGGCAGAACGTTGACAGGACTGAAAACTGGACTGAACCGAACTTTGATACCACTACGTACAACTTAGCAACTCTAAGCTATCATTTTTGCACTACTAGCACATGTGCAATGCTCAATTACGTGAAATGCCGTTCCGAAAGCGTTGGATCACGATCCAGCAATTCGGGGGCATTCTGGCCTTGAGATGGTTCTTTGAGTCCACTTCGAAGTCGATGCTGTACGCACAGGTGAAAGCTCACGAGATTCCAACAATCCATACAAAATACCAGTTCAATTCGGAACTACTGCTTGATCCCCAAGAACAAAAGCCCCCTTTTCGCCAGTTCCACCGCCTCTTCTAAATCCCTCACGTCACTTGCCGTCCAGCGCCCGCCCTCCACACCGGCGTCCTCTGGAGTCTTTGCATTTCGCAACGTGGCTTCAAACGCCGACTTTCGCGAATTGAGCGACGCCATGCGACGCGGATCTGAATGTCCAGTGAATATGAGCAGAGCCGTGCGTGCTGGGATGCTCGCATGGAGGGTCTTGAGCTGGGTATTGAGGTTCGTTAGGATGGAAGCAAGCATCTCGGGGCTTGGTGGCGGGACTGGTGGAAGCGGCGGAGCATCTGGTGTGGCTTTCGGTGTCGTCCCTAACCGAAATCACAAGTTTTGAATTAAAAGGAAAAGCGGAAAATCACGAGACAAAACTCACAACCAAGAAGATCCGCCAACGCCATAAACCGTGCAAATGTAAAGTGGTGCGAGGGTACCACATCCAGCAAGCCCTTCAACACTTCCTCATCACTCGTGCAGCTCACCGCCGTGCTCGCTTTATTCCCATGCATAACCGCAGGGTTGCCATGGTCTACCACTGCACTCTTTATACTGCCCGCCCCTCCCCCTGCACGTCTATTTGACCTCCCCATGCGCTCAAAGATCGACTCCAAGTCAGTCTTGAACTCCCCGAAACCAGGCCCACC
Organism: Tricholoma terreum; assembly: GCA_003316345.1. Taxonomy (NCBI): domain Eukaryota; kingdom Fungi; phylum Basidiomycota; class Agaricomycetes; order Agaricales; family Tricholomataceae; genus Tricholoma; species Tricholoma terreum. The sequence goes on along the minus strand of QFEU01000520.1, from coordinate 18,038 downwards.
TTCGATCTTCTTCCGAAGGAGGTCCACACATGCCTGCGCGTCCTCCTCAGGGTCGTGCCCGCCCTCCCCACGTGCTTGGATCTCGCGTCCGATCCACTTTTTGGTCAGCCATGCGAGCCCGGGTTTAAGGGGCCGCCCCCGGGGGTGGTGATAGATGAGTGCGGTGTCGATACAGAGTGGGTGGCAGATTTTGAGGGCTTTGAGGTCGGATTCGAGGGAGTGCCCGAGGAGGATGGGGGTTGGCGGTGTAGGAGTGTTGGAATGCGAGGTGGAGAATGGGTTGGGAGGCGGTGGAGAGAGAAGGCGGAGGATGTGAGCTTGGACTTCTGCGTGTGTTGTAGTTACTGAGGCGAGCGCCGCGGCAGTAATACCAGACCATCTGAACAAGTAACACAAGTTAGGAATCGGTGGTAAAAGCGGCAAATAAAGTACGTGCCGAGTAAGGTAATCAACGATGGGGTTAGAAGGCTTCACGAGCTGATCATAAATAACTTTGCCCGAATGAAAGTCAATCATGCAGACTCTCGTAAGCTCTTTGCCAACATCCGTTAGGCACTGTAGACAGCGCATCAGAGTGTGAGATAAATCACATAACACGACATACCATTTCACAATCTATGGCATAGACCTTCTGCTGTGGATTGCCCCCTTTTGTAGGAGGGTCGAGTAAGGACGGCTTGGTGGGTTCTGGTGTCTCGACCCATCCGTCCGGCCTCTCGAAAACATCAGCGACATAGGAAGGTATCGGATACTCGTTCTCTATCATCTGCTCCCTCGTCAAAAGATACTGCGCCGGGTCTTTATCCCGGTTGTTTTCTGCTACGCATTTAAAGGTAAGTAAGCGATAAGATCCGTTAAGGTAGATAGACGTACAGATAAGCTTTTGAGCTAGCCTCCTCCTTTTCTCTTCGTTGCTGACCGGGGCTTGAAAGAATGTACTCAGTACACTATGCATCCGTAATTGTTCGCCTGGGGCACGCGTAGGACACGCATGGCTAAAGGTGGAAGCAATGAATGGTATGCTCGGGGAAGAGACGTTATCGGAAGGCATGGGCGGCAGGGGGATACCCAGAGGGAGGTTAGGGTTTGATGTGGCTGTCATTGGGAAGGGAGGCAAAGACAATATGTCCGGCGTTAGGCCTGGTATCCAAAGAGCCACGACTTTTTGGATAAGGTGAGCATTCTGAGAAGATATTAGCTTGGGCACAGAGAAACAAAATTCGAAAATGACATACATCGACTCGCAGCCAGTTCGGAGGAGGCGCATCTGCAATAATGTGAATAACGAGATCCCGAATGTCCTGTGTAGGATATTAGATTGGAAAGCAGACCGCCCCCTCCACACATACATCAATTCCAACGGCATAGCTCCTTTTGACGATCTCCGCATTGTTGTACATGAACCGCGGTTGAGTTGCCTGTAATTTGTAGGGAAATGGCTGAATTTCAAGATGGAAGGTAGTGAGCGGAGACCACACACACATCTGCTTTAACTTCAGCCTTCTTGGTTTTCTTGTGCTTTCGCTTTTCAACCTTCGTCCATCCCTCACCGTCGTCGTCCCGTGCACCGTCGATGGTCTTGAATTTCTTTTGTTTTGGTGCGCCTGCCAACGCCGGAGACGATTGAGAGGACCTTTTCTTCATATGAGTAGATCTCAAAGCAACTTGGAAAGAGGCGCTTTGGCAAAATATCTTTATTTGCAGGTGTTTGAGACTGATCAATCAGACTCCTTGTTCGTCTCTGGGCACTGGGCCTACTAGCAATTCCCTGGAACAATGGCCTCGCTTTCCTACTTTGCAACGGAGGACAAAATCTATGCGGGGATCCTTTCCGAGTCCTCAAGCCTGGCTGCCTGAGGAGGTTGGAGCCTTGACCACTATTACTGTGCCATCCTGTTTTGCGGTTATAACAGCCCGTCTTCTGGTACGGTGACTTACGTTATTGGCGTGCCCAGGTCCTGTGTGGTGCAACTTATATCTCTATGTGGCTTAGAGAGATCTATCGGACTATTGTTGAATCAGTCTGAATTCAATGAAAACCACCTTGACCTGACGATTGTCTAGGTTCTGTTATTGATATCGTATCAGGTGAGTCTTCGACACCCAGTTCGAACTCTTCTGACTCTGCATCCCAGTGCGACAGGGAGTGGAGCTCACAGCCAACGCGTTTCATGAAGAAAATTCTACTCATAAGCTCATCCAAAGTCTCCATGGTGGTGCCTTTGAACGTAGCCTCCCTCGGGGCAATGAACGCTAAACGCAGCTAGGCGTGGCGACACTATTTCTAATCCCGCTCAGAGACGGCGCAGTAGACAGAGGGGAAAATAAAGCCATCCACAAGTCGTTTTGGGTAGATCTTGGCCTCCAAGACCGCAGTTGATGCCGCCATGCCTTATACGCTTCTGTCTCTCCACGTTACGCGTTTTTCCATGATTTCGGTCATGTCCGGCGGCGGCTTTTGACTTTTTGTCCTGTCCGAGATGTCAACAACGTTGGAAACTTGCAGCTAGTTAAAACTCGACGCTGCACTATCACAATTTGCTTTTTTTTCTTGGGGCCAGCAACCGGTGCTCAAGCTGAGAGCTATGAACACTGCATCAACTCGAAGCTGTACAAATTTCTGACGCTCATTTTTCATCGTCCGCAACTTCAAATCTCTTCCAAGGGTTCCGTCCTGACAGGAGATTATGGTGTACACCATGTGGGCTAAGCATAAACTCTGTTTGGCTTCGGTCCGATCTACCCTAATAAGTTACTCCTGTGTACATCTCGAGAGTTGAACTGTGCATCTGACTTTCTTGAGGCACACAGCCCCGTATTTTGACAACGATCCTAGGAAGCTCAGATGTATTGAAGCATCTATATGGGAGGTTACGGTGCCTAACTGGGGATCAGGTCTGTCTATGGTAAGTGCCTGAACACCTGCCTTCAGGGTCCTACCAGAACCCTTCTGTTGTGGACGCATTCGAAGCTCTCAAAAGGCCTGAGCCCAGTCGGGCACCGTAAAGGTGGAACGAAACTTATATCCGAAGGAGCTGGGAAGTTTACTTGATCGATCATTTGATGGTTTCACCCCAGTAGCTGCAGTTGAACGTCAACTTCCATAGACAGCTATGGCTAACTGAGCATCTGCGATACTATCGGCCGCAGTGCGTCTTTCAACGCACCACTTAATGGCTCAAGCTCGTCTATAAAAGGCATATAGAAATACTGTATTCGAGTCAACAAGCATCTAATCCATGGGCTTCCGGTCTTTCCTTACCCTTTGTTCGCTCTCTCTGCTCTATGTGTCCTCGTTTATATCTGCCCAGGAGACGCAGAACACTTTGCTTAATGAAGAGACGGATGGGTTCATCAATCAGGTCCTGCACGATTTCAACTCGCCGGGTGGTGCAGCAGTTGCTGTAGTCCGACGGGACGACCAAGGAACATGGGTCGTGGAAACGAAAGGGTATGGTGTCGCAACTGCGAATGGCAGCAAAGTCACTGAGAATACGTTGTTCGCCATCGCCTCCAATTCTAAAGTGAGGAGTCTATGTTCACTTCGTCAATCATGGCTGACCAGGTTGCCCATTTGTATAGCTCTTCACCGTCTTCGCCACGGGCTTGTTGATCAACAACGACACACTTTCCCCTCGCTTGTCCTGGATGTCGAAACTTGGGGCTATCATACCTGGTTGGGACCTCGAGGACCCAGTCGCAGCTAAGCAAGCCACGATAATTGATGCCATGAGCCATCGTACAGGGTTGCCCCGGCACGATTCCAGTTACAAGTGGTCGGATGACGTTCATGATGTCGTAAGTACCGCCTTCTTCAAAGTTGACCTACGACGTTAATTTCCGTCTCATTCCCGCTTTTAGATCAAGAAGCTGAAGTACCAACGGCCTTCCGCAGAGTTCCGCGACACATTCCAATACACCAATAATATGTACACAGTCCTATCATACTTGCAGCCGTTGCTTCTCCGGGGGACGCCTTTTGCGCGATATGTCAAGGAGCACATATTTAATCCTCTGGGACTGACTTCGACGACATATTCTTATGACACGGCCAAGGCGAGCGGACAACTGGCCGATGGAATGACGAGACAGGGCATCAAATTCTCAGAGAACCCGCTTGGGAATGGGACTGTCAGGGCTCTGCCATTTTGGTCCACAATTGGCGGGGAAGATGGAAATAGTAAGACTGTCATTCAGGCACGAAGATTGTTTGAATCTCACAATGTGACAGTTATGTCTGCGGCCGGTGGCGTCATAAGCAGCGCCACTGATATGGTTTGTGGACATTAGCTTGGATTTGACGAATTCTGTGCCAACATCCGAATTTTCGTGAACCTCTAGGCTGTCTGGCTTCAAACGCTTCTACTTGATGGCGTTAAACCTGGTACCAATGAATCGATCATCCCGGCGGATGTAGTGCAGAAAGCTGCAACTGGCATAACTGTCCTTTCTGGCGTGTCGTGGGTGCCTGATATCTGTTTGCCACTTCCCCTGACTTATTTGGCCGTATGACGTAGTGGCCTTCCCGAACTCTCTCCGCTCGTGTATGGTGGAGGACAGTTCCGAGGCACTTATCGAGGACATGGTATGCCCCGATTACCTTTATCCTGATTACTTAACCACATTCCACGCAGAAATGATCGAACATGATGGATCGGCTGCAGGTTTTGATCTTGCTGAACACTAAACTGTTTTGTTACTCAAGTATTTTTAGGATTCCACTCTACCATCAGTCGACTGCCGTTTGACAATCTAGGCATCGCTATCCTCACGAACGATAATCTGTTTGGTAGTGTAATCCATGAGGTCATTAAATTCCGGCTCTTGGACGACGCCTTAGGCTTGGAGAGAGTGGATTGGAGCGCTAGGTATAGGTGCCATTCTCTAATCACAATATTACAAGACTAACGTGCGAAACGTTCAGATTCAAAGCAGTCGTATCCGCTCCAGCACCGCCGGCTACCCCACGACCAGTCAATCCATCTCTGCCATCGGTGAATTTCTCTTCGATCCCTGGAATATACAACAACCTTGGTTATGGAAGCTTTGAACTCTGTCTTGTGTCGTCGAATAGCGCTACGGCTTCCAGCTCATGTAAAGCTCTCGCCTCGAATGCGTCTATCATTCTGCCGGGCGCCGTCGACCCCTCTGGCACGATTCCTACCTTCTTGATAAAATGGAACGGCCCCTGGAGTTCACATATTAGGCTCACGCACTGGGACGGAAATACGTTCAACATCAGCTCATTATCGAGTTACGTGAGCACCTATATACCATTTGCTACCGTTTCTACTCCCAGTCACTCAACACTTGGGAATGCTTGACAGGCTACCGGGAATCCGTCCGAGCCATATTGGACAGCCGGCGACGAGACTGATATCAGCACTGGTTCATCTGCGGAGCTTGTGGTAGACAATGGTCGCACTGGTTTTGGTCTCACCGGAATATGGGGAGCAGGAGTGAACGTCCCAGGCCCGGAGGGAAAGGCGGTCCGCGAACGAGCAGAGGTGTTTTTTGAGAAAGTTTGACTTGATTCATACCATTTGTCACTACCATAGCGAGTTATCAAACTGAAATCGCCCCTTATCTCATCGCTGTCTTGCAATCGTTGACGACTACTTAACGACTAAGTAGTACCGATTGTTGTTCATATTTTTTTTTTTCCTATTTATTCTCCTTTCAATGTGGCGCCCATATGTAAGAGACTAAATATGTACGGTAGTAAAGATTTCGGGCGTTTCCTCCAAATTGTTGTTCATATAATGCTGTTGTACCGCTGGCGGTGAGACCATCCTCACGAATGGAGTCTATGCAGAGCCAATGTTTAAATCAGCATCGCATCGAATTGGGTTCTGGATATCATGATCATCCATACTATTACTAACGGTTATCATTTATGTTTGTGTATGCTTGCCAACGCCTTCTGAGAACCCTGAGTGATTTTCTCGACTTTTGATCAGTTGCAAGTCGAATATGAAGGTCACCAACTCGCACAGACTTGCAGCCTCCACGAAGCACCCAAAGCCACATCAGGTGCTCACAAAAAAGTCCCAGTCTGTGACTGGGGCTCCGGCACAGCACAATCAATCAAGCAGAAAGGGTAAGCGTGCATGGAGGAAAAACGTGGATATCGGAGAAGTGGAGGAGGCACTAGAGGGGATGCGAGCGGAAGAGAGAGTGACTGGGTTAGTTTTATTTCTAGCTCTCTATGGCACGCGCTTAACTAGGGGTTGTAAAGGGTCGTATTGCAGAAAATGAGGGACGACGAACTCTTCCAGATAGATCTGAAAGGAGACGACAAGAGTGGGTAACGTCAGCTCCTGATCTATGCAGGGAGCTCTGACGATTATTCTAGTCCGCGCACACCTCCCGTGCTATTCAAAATCCCAACTAACATCAACTAAAATCCTTTCTGAACGGTCTGCCGTGCCTGCGGTCCTCTCTCGTCCTATGTCTTCGTCAAATCCGAACAAACGCAAACCCCATCTCACTCACGAAGAAAAGTCTCGCTTGCTACGACTGGCCAAGCGTCCTCGTAAAGGGCCCTTCAACAGTATCATGGACCCAACCGAATTCAATGCAGGGAGTGCGATCATAGAACTGAGTGAAGCCGTGAAGGAAAGCGGGAAGTACGATCCATGGGCAGCTGACGATGTACAAGCTGAAGAGGAATTGGAGGGTATGGAGAGGTTGAAGAGATTAAAAGTGAAGGTTCGTAGTTCCTCATCAGGTCACGTCAGCCTGAATAATTTACAAGTTTGACATGCAGGCTCCAGTACACCCGCATCCACGAGATGCCATCGACGTGCCAGCGGTCATCGCGCCACACCAAGGGACGTCATATAATCCTGCAGCTGATTCTCATCGTGAGCTTCTGCTGCAAGCACATGAGGCTGAGGAGCAGCGTGTGAGAGAGTCCGAGAAGAATGCAGCCTTGAAGGAGAAGATGGAGAATGCACGGCGAGAGGCGGTCGAGGAGCATTGGGCACCGGGGATGGCGATCGATCAGGGAGTCCTCGCACAAGATGATGACGAGAGCGAGGGAGATGTGAAGGATCTGCCAGCGAAGAAACTACCACAGAGAAAGACGCAGGCGCAGAGGAAGAAGGCTGCGCGGTTGCTTGCTGAGGTATAGTCCTGTTAAAGTCCAGTGTCAAATGTTAACCTGGCCTCCTAGAAACGTGTTCTGGCGGCCCGAGCCCATACAAAACGCATGATGGCCGTCATACCCTCCGCTAAAAGCGTTCGTCGCACGAATGTGCTTCTGATGACGGCCCGCGAGAAGGAGCATGTGAAACGGCGTCTGGAGATGCAACAAAAGTTGAAGCAGCGTGGTCTGCTTGGGCAGAGACTAGGTAAACATAAAGTCCCCGAAGGGAAAGTTGATGTTCAGCTCGGCGAAGAGCTGAGTGAGAGTTTACGGGCACTTAAGGTGCGTTCGAGACGCTTTTTTTAAAAACCGATCGCAACCAACAAGTTCATGTTGTCCAGCCCGAGGGTAACTTGTTTCGCGATCGGTTCCTGAGCTTACAACAGCGGGCCCTCATCGAGCCACGCGTTCCTGTTCTGTGCGTTTATATCTGATGAATCCTTTGAGCTACTAGGTCCTGACATTCGATTTCTACCGCAGGCCTAAGAAGCAGAGGAAGAAGGAGGTCCAGTATGAAAAACATGCTTGGAAGCGTTTCGAATAGGCATGCTGTGTCATGTAGTGTACCATCTGCACATTCTTTGCATGGACGGTCTATGTTCGCTGTTGCTGACATGGTGTCCCTCAGGTGGGACAATTAACGCCGGTGGTCAGGAATAATAATCAACCCTAGTAAGCCTCAGATCGGAGGTGCGGTCGTAAATTATTGGCGCGGACATTGAACACGCTCAAGCTTCGACGTCTTCTCAGTTGACGGAAGACTTCTACAAGTCAGATTCGGAGGCTAGGCGTGTCCTCAGTCTTTTGTAGACAACAACGAGAGAAAATATAAGATCCATGAGACGACGACCCCTGCCGTGGTATAATTTCTGATGAGGGTACATATCAATGATTTCGCTTTCATACACTTTGATCTGAATATACATGTATGGCCCGGGGGGTGCTGTGAAACGTGTGGCTTTCTTACGAAGACATGATAAGTAATGCATATATGGCATCCGCATAGCCATAGGGTGGTCGTTCAAATGTTCAACCCTATTATGTAGGGTTGATTGGGGAGGTGAAGATCGTCTGCCTGGAACAACAATTAGTGTTGAAGTTTGGGTGCATATCGATTGTCTCGAGTTCATCAGAATCAAGTTCTCGATGCGACTATGTAGTAGGTACAGTGAAAGTTGAGGGTGCTGTTCTTAGTGACTCCTTAGGAGCGTAACCGGAACAATGATCGTTACAACCAAGTGCGTCGCCGATGTCATTTGTCTCGTCATCGACCTCACTGTGAACAGCATCATCCCTTACCACTCCTCCCCTTCATCGTCATCCACATATTTGTTGCCGGCGAATCCCTGTTGAAAGGCGCCCCTTTGCCTTCGATGGAGGTTAGAGATCCGGTTGAGCGGTGTTACCAGCGGTGGTGCGATTGACACAATAGGCTCCAGATGATCTAGCAACACTGCATTAGATACTAAGATAGGTGTAGGAACAGGAGACCTGCTTTGTGTGACGCTTGCTTTTCGCTAGCGAAGTTCCTTCCCGCATCATGGAGTTCGGCATTTATCCTACTAGGAAATAAGAGACCAGCTCTACGCATTTTGGTGCGAGTGGGTAAGCGCTGAACAAAAGCGGTCGACGTTAGACCCACTAGGCATTCCTCGTTGTGACGTTGCAAGGACCGAGTTAGCGGAACCTTTGGGTTGTTTGGCTGTTGCAAGGGCGGCATCGGAATGCTCTCACGTATGTAGAGTCAGATCAGAGTGTTGGAGCTGTCAATTTTCAAATTCCGTCGAAGTCGCTGATAAGCCTACCTTGAAGTTCCACATCCTCATATCGAACCCAATCGTCGTTTGAAGGTTAGTTCACCTGTTTCTCTAAATATCCTCCATAAAACTGAAGCCGACTCTGTTTTCCTGACCAGAATGGTTTTTCTTAATGTAGTCAATGTATTCGGGAGTCAGTCTAAGGGGGATCAGATCAACCACTTGAACGCGAAGAGCTGTGAGTTCTGGCTCACACGGATACTTACCTTGATTTGACCACCCATAATCAGTTTCAGTCTTTGACGTCTTGAAGGAACACATGACCGCCAGCGCGGCGTATGACTCTAGGGACTGTGAATTGGAGCATGCGTCCCTCTGTCAAGAGGGCACTCGCGAGGAGGTCTTGACAAAGATATCGGCATGGTCCAGGGCGAATACGGGCTATCCGGTGTGCTGGCTTGAGGGGCCTGCTGGCTCGGGCAAGTCGACAATCGCACGTACCATCGCACAGCAGTGTGACGGCGATAATCGGCTTGCGTTCAGTTTTTTTTTCTCAAGGAACAAGCAAGATCGCAGCAATTTGACCAAGTTTGTCCCAACGTTTGCGTATGAGCTTGCCAAGTCCTTTCCTGTAGTGCAACCGTCGATGTTGCGTGCTCTCCAAGAGGATCCATCTGTTCTTTATTCGCCTCTCCGCGATCAGATCAACAAGCTCGTCATCCGTCCCGCCCTCGGCATTCCGAGGCCCATTCAGTCAACCATCATCGTTATTGACGCTCTCGATGAGGGTAGCGATAATGATCTTTTACGCGAGCTCATCTTACTACTCGTCGACAGCACAAATCGTATTCCCTTTCGATTCCTCTTCACAAGCCGGCCTGAGCTGCATATCCGGCAAACATTCGAATCTCCGTCGACCAAACGCAAGGCTTATTTTCTCTCGCTTCGTGACTTTCGTGCTCACAACGTTATCCACAACTACTTGCGACTGCGCCTCTCTGAAATACATGATCGGAATGATCACCTCATGCGAGATGTGCCACGCCCTTGGCCATCCCCGCAAGCACTCGAAGCACTTGTTGACCAATCTGATGGTTTATTCGTCTATGTGTCAACACTTGTCAGATTCGTGGCTGACATGACGGGACTGCCCCAGGAAAGGCTCCAGGCAGCCATGACAGCACATAGGGGTGTTGACCCACTCTATCATCAGGTCTTATCTGTAGCTCAGAAGTTCAAGTACTTTGAACGAGTGATTGGCACCATTATATATCTTCGACACCCTCTTACTATTAGTGAACTGGGACAGCTCCTGCAGCTACAATCCAGCCACATTCACCTGGCATTGCATGGATGTCAGGCTGTTTTGGCAGTTCCTGATAGTGATCAGGAATCAGTTCACCTGTATCATGCATCGTTAAGGGACTTTCTCACAGATCGCAGCCGCGCGGGGGAACACTTTCTTGATCCCCAGGTGTACCATGTCTCTATTCTGGTTGCCTGTTTGCAGGTGATGATGATGAATGAGAATTATGATGATGGTAACTATCTACTCTATGCTTGCCAGAACTGGTGTCATCACTTCTCAATGGCACTCTCACATCATGCAACAATTGGTTCTATAAATGCCAATTGTGATATGGTCATGCAGATGAAGGGCATGGGGCAGAACCAGTTGAGAGTTTGGATGTATGGATTGGGGGATTTTTTTGGTGTGGAAACTGTTTGCACAGATTGTGAGTCAGTTGTGGCAAGAATGGTGGTCAGTCTTTCTACACAAATTTGGAGCATTCACTGAAATGTTCACTAAAATATATTAAACACAGGAAATGCCTGTTCAGTGGATGGGTATAATGGGAAGCTTCAAAAAGATCTTGAGTGTTCTAAAGGTAAAGAAGCATTCATTAAGTTTGAAGTATTTTTGTTGACTTCATTATCATCTTTAGAAAGTATGTGTAGTCTTGCATATTAACAGAGCATTAGCTGATTATATTGTGTCTGGTTATTTACACTAGCTGGTATGTGGCTATGGATACATATTGGTTTCTGATATAAATGTTTCTTTTTTTAGAAGGTAAGTTATTGAATATTATTCATATGTCATAATTCAATGATTGAAATATACTAAACAATCTTCCTCTAGGATGTAAGTATATTTTATTGATATGATGGGCAAACTAACTTGCTGATGATTGTCTGGCATCTGCTGTTAGAGTGTAAGTGATTCTGTTTGGCATGTGTGAACCACTTGGTAATAGTAGTGTGGCATCTGCTTATTTTTAGTATGTAAGTGATTCTGTTTGATAAGTGCAGGAGCCCAGTGATGATTTTGTGGCATCTGCCTGTATATAGATTGTAAGTGATTCTATTTGATATGTGCAGGATCTTTTGTTAATTATTTTCAGAGAGTAAGTAATTTTATTTGACATGCACAGAACCTCTGGATGATGTCTCTGTGATATTTGCCTGTTTCTAGAGAGTAAGCAGTTATGTTTGACTTTTATGGGACCTCTGAGTGATGATTTTATGGCATCTGCCTGTTTTAGGGAGTAAGTGATTTTGTTAAACATGTGTATAATCTCATGGTAATGGTTTTATGACATTGTCTGTTTTTAGGGAGTAAGTGATTTTGTTTGATATGTACAGATCTTTTCAGTAATTTTTTTTTGGGCATGTGTGTCCTTAGATTGTAAGTGATTCCATTTGATATGTATAGGGCCTTTTTATAATCTGCCTATTTCTAGTATGTAAGTGGTTCTGTTTGACATGTGCAGAACCTTGTGATGATGGTTTGTGGTACCTGCCTGTTTTAAGTTTGTAAGTGATTCTGTTGGATATATGCAGAACCTTTTGGTAATGGTTTTGTGGCACCTGTTTCTAGGGAGTAAGTCATTTTTGAAACAATGTGCAGTATCTCTGGTTAATGGTTCTATGGCATTTGCCTATATCTAGAATGTGAGTATTTTGATGTATATGAAAGATTTTCTTAGTAATGGTTTTGTGACATTTTATAACTCTTAGAAAGTAAGTAATCCTACATGCATAAGAACTTTGAATCATGATTCTTGACATTTGCTGGTCTTTAGAAAGTGAGTAGTTTAATCTAACATGCAAAATAATTTCATGGCATTTATAATTTAATTTAATTTATTTTAGATTGTATGTGATTCTATCTGACATGTGCAGAACCTTTCAGTGATGGCTGTGTGACATCTGACTGCCCTTAGGGAGTAAGTTATTGTTTTGACATATAGAGATCCTCTTGGTGATGGCTTTATGGCACCTGTCTACTTTTAGTATGTAAGTAATTCTATTTGATATGTGAAGGACCTCTTGGTAATGGTTTTGTGGCATATGCCTGTTATTAGTATGTAAGTGATTCTGTTTTACATAAAAAAGACCTTTTGATAATAGTTTTGTGGCATCTGTTTATTTTTAGGGAGTAAGTGACCATACCTGACAGGTGTAGGATCTCTCAATGGTGATTTTGTGGCATCTGCCTATCTTTAGGAAGTAAGTTGTATTTTATATATGAAAAACCACTTGAGTGATAGTTTTGTGGCATTTGCTTGTCTTCAGAAAGTAGGTGTTTTTGTTTGATATATAAAAATCTCTCAATAATATTCTTGTGTCTATTTTTAGTTTGTAAGTAATTCTGTTAGACATGTGTTATTTCCTTTATGATAGTTTTGTGGCATTTGCTTGCTTTTAGACTGTAAGCAATCCTCTTAATACTTGTAGGCATTGTTGATGATATTATTGCATTTGCTTGTTTTAGTATGTAAGTGATTCTTTGGCATCTGAAAAACCATTTAATGATATATTCTGATGTTTGATTGTTTTCTTCAGATTGTAAGTGATTATACTTGGTATATGCAAAAATTCAAGTTATTGTTCTGATTTTAAATATGTTCTAGGGGGTGCGTGCTATATTTGGCAAATGTTAAAAATCCTTTGATGGTAAAATTCACTACATGGATCAGACTGTATGTGGTTATTTTCAACTGATTCAATATATTTCTGATTGACCATGAATGCTTAGTGGGTTTGTGTTATTTAACATTTCTTTAATTATTACTAACAGTAAGGTTTTACTTTTAAAAGAAAGTAAGCTTTCTTAATATGTTTCTGTTATACTGCTTAGTACATTTTTTTATCATTTTTAGAATGTATGAGATGCTACTTTATGTTTGTAGTATACTAATTGATGTCTTATATTCAACACAGCTTGTATGCTATCATTTTGTTGGATTTTTATATTCTAATTTCTATATCAACTGCTTGGCAGGTCGTATGTTGTCTTATAATGAATACTTTATAATAGAGCTTTTGGAGCTGATGCTTACTTTTTATAGGATGTGGGTTATATTTTTAAATTAGTTGCATCTTCTACTGATTATTTGGAATTGGCTTGCTCTTAGCATGTATGTGATATTTTCCAAATTTAGGAAATACTTAAGCAATTGGCTTTATTGGTAGTTTCAAGGTGCTTTCTCTTCTTTTGCTTTTTTTCCACTTCTAACTGTTATGGTTGCAAAACTATCAGGCCAATTGTGATATTGTTTGGTTTTGGTATATTCCTTCAAAATGTAGTGACATCTACTTTGTTTTGAAGATATGTTACTTTGTTCAGATTTGGTTTAGATTTTGAAACTGATTTTTCTTTAAACATTCCAGAAATATGGAATACTACTTAGGTCTACAACATTATATGTGCACCTCTTTTTATTTTTCCAGATTCATACTTCTGCTACAATAGGTTGAACCTACCATCTTGTTCTTGATAGTTATGATATGTTTGTTTTCACATAATCTCTATCTTGATTCTTGAATCCCAGTAAAAAGTCACTTGATGCACAGCAACATAGAATAATGTAGAATGATGATGTTTCTCCAAGTCACTCCACATCATATTTTTCATTTGAAAAAAGGGCCAAGAGTGACAACTGCTGACAGTCCTTGATGGAATTTTAAAAGGATCACTGGGTGTCATTCACTGCATTTAGAATAATCATACTGTATTTTTGCTCTAAATCTTATAGAATGATGCATATTGATGTGATTAGGGCAATACTAATTATCTACTAAATGGAGATGACATGTGGACTCTACAAGAAGGTGCAAGAGATATTGCACATGGATGCACATGATTGAAGATCAATGGAGAAGTTTTAAAACTAGCAAGCTTGAGTTGATAAAGGTATTCACACATCAGATAATGGTGGAAATCCTAAGAGAACACAACTAGGGTGTCTCCCAGGTATGTATTGGGTTTATATTAGTGTTTAAGGGTCCAGTCCTATGGACCAACAAATGACCAGGAACTGAACTGAACTGAACTGGCTTTAACCGGCTGTCGGTTATGATTAATGTCTGGTTATGGGTGGTTACGGTTAAGGTCTTTCAGATCTTGAAAACATCATTAACCAGACAAAAACCAGGTAAAACCAGTTAAAAGCAGTTAATAGATTACATGGACTATTTCCCCTGCATCCCACACATATTTGCATCAATTTTTCTCCCTGGTTCTTTTAAAACAGTTGAGAACTGAGAAAGATATAACTGAAATGATTTTACTTTAGATATTCTGTCATGATTTGAATGACTTTGATTGTACTGCTTATACCTGTTGCTACAAAAATGTTGGGTACAATTGGATACTTTACAATATATAGCAATAACACACATAAACATATGTACTATGTGAATTGTATTCATTTAACATCCCTGAGAAGTTGTAACTACATACTAAAAATCATGAACTACAGACCAACCTAAATGCAATGTACTTTTGTTTGAGGCATAACACGGTCAAATCTTGATGAAATCTCTTAAATGTTGAACCAGACAATGAGGAATTACAATGCCCAACTACCCCTATGACGGCTATAATGTCCGAGTAATAATTACCAAGATATACAGCACTTATATCAGTATGACAAATTTTATGACAAAAAACCGGTCTTGACCAGGTTTTGTTCAGTCCATTAACTGAAAAAGACCAGTTTTAGTCGGTCCGGTTAGGTCCCCCCAATATCCGGGTTGGTCCTAGACTAGTTATGGTCATGGTCTACTCCTTCTGGGGTCAAAAAACTGGACTGAACCAGAGCTTAAAACACTAGTTTATATACTAAATTACACCTATTGTACACTAGTTGAGAGGAAAACATATGATATGATATGGACATATGCAAATGTGCATGATGTGCTCAAGTAAGACAAACAAAAATAAAGCTGGCTGTACTGGCCCTAACCCTATAGCACTTTGCATAAATAACTGAATACTATGATTTTTTGTTTTCATTTGGCTAGCCAAATAGTGTGACCAATAAGTGATATCATCACACCCAATCAGCTTGATTGTTAGTCTTTTCAATAGCACCTGGCCTTTCCAAAGATCTCCATGATTGAGTCATCAAATGGCAGATGGAAAAATGAATGTCTTACCATGAACTAGCCCAATTTGCAGACTGTTCTATCAGAATGATCTATACCATTCTTGATTATCACTACATTTATGGACATTTGACTAATCCTCTGTCAGAGTGCACTGCTTGATGCAGGGGATATCATATTCCTAGATCAACTGCTCGAGAAAGAGCCAATGCTATATCTTGATGAAATCATATCTAGACTGGAGTAAACTTGACATACTTCTGTCCCTCTTGCTACTTTACAACACACACTTATCTGACTTGATCTCACCGGAAAGACTATATCAAAACAAGCACAAAACAAGCACAAAAACAGAGTGACTATCCACACACCGTTTGGGGGGGGGAGATGGCTGAATATGATGACCCCAACTATTTTCTATTTCTTGATGAGAGCATCATAAAGAACTTGACCATGAGCAGCCATAGCTAATAAATTAAGCTGAGAGGAGATGGTGGTGAAAGAAGGACCCAGACAGGTATCCTTTATACTGTTTCACTATGGCTCAGGCAGTTTCAGAAGGGAGGTAGAGCTTTCTGTAGTGTGTATAAAATGTGTTGCCCAACTTGAAGATTCAAAGGCCAGCACTATGCAATCCACATGGTATGAAAATCATTCCATGTTTCATACACTTAAATAATGTAAAATAATATATTTATGGGATGGTTTTCATGTATTGATAAACCCAAATATGGAATAAAATTTATCAGGAATTAGCATCAAAATCTACCAACAAAGGAGTGAAAAAAGACGATTTTTTCTACTTGTAAGGGATGAATCAATGGGATGGATTCCTGCCGAATTTTGTCCCAATCCATACTGCACCAAATTCATCCCATGGGATGATTTTCATCTTGATATAGACAAAAATAACGCCCATCTATCTGGGTTGAATTTCATCAACTTTTAAGGGATTTAAGAGGAATGAAAAAATCTGCCAATAATATTTTTTTCACCCCATTGATAGCATAATTTCATCATATATTAGAATAAATTTCAAGCCACTAAGATACAAAATTTATGTGAAAGAAGTGAAAACATTCCTACCCCTGATGCCTCATTGTCAGCCTGTTGTCCCATTGTGTCCCCATCATCATTGCCCCTGTCCCTGTCCCCCTCACTGTGTCATCTCCACCACCCATGACCATCATTGTCTCACCCACACCCCACCCCATGAGCAGTGGCCCATGAGGCTGGGGACAGGTGATGTGTCATCCCCACCATCATTTGCTGTTTGTAATGATGCAACCATTAGCACCTACAATCCACCCTGTGAGCAGTGGCTCACAGCAGTGGATGCAGGTGCTTGTCATCAGGGCTGGGTAGGGCCAGGGCATCCTGTCACTGTTGTCCATTAGCACCTGCTTTCTGCCCTGTGAGCAGTTGCTCGCAGCAGCAGGGGCGGGTGCTGGGGCCATCGTCCTCATCCTTGTCATTTCCATTACTGTCCCCTTTCCCCCACAGTTGCTGCCCCCTTGTTTGTCCTGTCCTTTCCATCACTAGTGTCATCCCTCACATTGTTGTCATGTTGTCCCCCTCTCTGCTGTCCTGTTTTGTTTGTTGTCAGCCTTTCATGGTTTGTTCCCCCTTGCCATCTTGATCCGTCCTGTTGCTCCCCATTTCCACCCTGTGAGCAGTTGCTCATGGCAGTGGTTGGGGGTGCTGTGATGGTGGTGGCTGCCATTGTGGTTGGTGGGTTGTCATCTCATTGTAGCATAACTAGAACCTAAAATTATGCAAACATTAGTTGAAACAAAAACAATGAGAAGTGAACATAAAAGGAAATTACCTAGGGCCCAAACAATGACAGTCATTTGGGCCTGTGTCTCTCATTGCTGTTCGCCTTGTCATCTCATCACCCCATCATTATCTTCCTGCTGACTTTGTCCCATCTCGTCTCCCCGTTCCACCTCCCCATCCCCCCCACAGGCCATGGTGTGTCGACCCTGGTGGCAGCATTGCCATTGTCTCACTATATTGGAGTGGCACCCATTCCCACCCAGTGAGCAGTTGCTTGCAGTGGTGGGGGTGGGTGCTGGCTCACCTTCATCATCAGTAGTTCAAGTAGATACCTAAAAATGTTAGTAACAAAAACATGAAAAGAGAAAATAAAAAACTTACCAACAGCCCAAGAGACATTGTCTGACGTCTCTTGGGCCTCTTTTTTGTTTGCTTCATTCCTCTTGTTGTTTCCCCCCCTTGTCTCCCATTGCCTTGTTGTGTTGTTGTTCCATTTGGCCTGGTGGCAGTGCTGCCAGTCGAAACACGCAGGAGGTGTCAAAATGACTTGGTTATGGTCAGGCTGGAGTGAACTGGGGCAGATGAGCAGTGAGGGGGGATGGGGGGTGGGTGGGGATCTTCCATGGGTGTGGGTGGCATCGTCAGTGATGCAGCAGGGGGGTGCAACTTGGGGGGTGTCAAAACAGCATGTTTCTGGGGGGTCTGGGGCATTCTGGGTAGTCTTTTGAGGTCCGGTTGCTGCAATCGGAAAACAACCAGTGGAGTAGGGTGTGTGGTCACCTACTCCTGGTAGTCACATGACTTATTCAGTAGAGTAGTCACATGTTGTAGTTATGGATCATCACTAGCTTGCCTGCCACCACAGCATCGCCTGAGCAAGGACCGCCCCTGGTGTGTCCATCTTGGTGATGAGAGTGTGATTCAACACTCACCTCTGCTTCTTTGTTGTCCTGCAT
>QFEU01000519.1:0-10603 GCA_003316345.1 Tricholoma terreum | reverse complement strand
AATATTTTTTTTTTACTTTTTTTTTTGATAATAGGACCCCAGGGATCTTGTGACACAATATATATATATATGGTAGTTCCATGGTAGCTATTAGCTTCCAGGAACTACCGACTGGCAGCTGCCAATAGGCATTTTCTGTGGCAGCTACCAATAATTATAGTACCTGCCAGCTGCCATGGTAGCTCCCAATAGCTGCAGCCGCCACTACTCTTAGTAGCATTTATCTTGTAAATGTATACTACTAAGAGTAGTCAGGTCAGGGGTTGACTTAAGTGTCAATCTCTGGTATCAACCTGAGAATATCTTTATTGCTGGTCTCACACCTCCACCTCATCTTCCTGACCCTACCACTATGTCCCATGTTCTTGATCCTGTTATTACTTCTATTGCCAAACATGGTGTTGCACCTGGTCAAAATGTGCCAACATCCAGACATCCCAATGGTATTCCTGTGCAAGCCAAAATTGCACCTGTCATTGCTGATCTGGAGGGAAGTCAGAAGGTTAGTGGCTTTTTAGCACATGGTGCCACAATGTTTTGTTCTTTCTGCCTCTGTATCCAACATCAGCTGGAAGACCTTAATATGCAATCTTGGAAACTACATAAT
Organism: Tricholoma terreum; assembly: GCA_003316345.1. Taxonomy (NCBI): domain Eukaryota; kingdom Fungi; phylum Basidiomycota; class Agaricomycetes; order Agaricales; family Tricholomataceae; genus Tricholoma; species Tricholoma terreum. The sequence goes on along the minus strand of QFEU01000519.1, from coordinate 9,996 downwards.
GGTGCCCAGTGTGAGCACAAGCAGAGGCATGGCTTAATCAGACAACCAAGACTGGCTGAAATGCTCTATCAAAGTCAAATGGTGTATTGTGGACTCCATTGCATTGTTTGCCATACTGGGACCCAGTCAAACATGTTGTTCTAGGTTTATGCACAACTGGCTTGAGGGCATTTTATAGAATCATCTTTGCTCACTCTGGAGAATTGGACAAGATGAGGATGAAAGCCAGAAGATTAAAGAAATAGAGCTTGATGAGCAATTGACTGAAGAGGATGTATCAGACTCTGCTGAAGAGTTGGAAGGTCTTTTCCAGGAAACAGCTGAATATGAGACTACCATGATGATGTCAATACGACATACACCACCACCTATGTCTCCCTTACCATTTTCCTTATTTACTGCTGGTTCAAGCCTGTCTGAATCATCCTCAACCTCTACAGTTACACAAACCCATCTAGTTCCCTATGATCTCAATTTTGATGATGAAGATGATGACGATGATAGTAACTATATTCCTGCAGACACAGTACCATTCAGCTTTACACCTACAGAGCTACAGGCAATACAGCATTGCATTCAAGACATTACTACTCTTCCAACATGGATACAATGACCACCAGTCGATCTGGGTGAACCAAGTCATGGCAAGCTCAAAGCAAGAGAATATCTCACTCTCTTTACATGCATTTTTCCTCTCATCATTCCTGAATTCTGGTATATTGTTGCTGCTACAGACTTTCACAACCAACACTTTGAGTGCTTCTATAACCTTGTTGCAGCTACAAATATTATTGCTGCATTCAAGACTTCAAATGCTGATGCTGATGCCCATACCCAGCATTATATCCAGTATTGGACTGCAATTCAAAAGCTCTTTCCTTATCATCCATCCAAGCCAAATCACCACTATGCCATGTATAATGGCTCCCTGCTCAAATACTGGGGTCCTTTGGCTTCATTGAGTGAGTTTTCAGAAGAGCGATGATAGGGTCACCTGCTCGCCTAAGCTCTGAAACAATTCACATCGGACATTCAACAGCACCCCAATTGACCTTCTGCGTTGCCTGATCATTGCCTGAACATGTTTTTTGGTCCCCGATTGTCCCCTGACCAACATCGGACTGCCTCAACCTACATCATGACTTATTGTATGACTTCAAATGCATTTGCGTGTGTTCCTACCCCTTTGGATGGTTATCTTCTCCTCTTGAGGTATGCTATCACACTCACGGCCACCGCTTTGGATGTATTCATGCAGGGATGATGGCGTCTTGAGAAGTCACGATGTGCTCTATTTGATGCTCCGAAAGTACAACAATAAGATAGTTCCGTTTTGTTTTAGTTCGTTTTCCTTATGTTCCCTCCTTGTTTGCAGTCTTTTGTTGTTCTGATACATTTTGATATACATCTTATGGTCTCATGACCTTATTCCCTTTTGGTATTTTTCATTCTAAAAACATATAAAAGCCTATAGTATCTACTTAGTAGCAATAAGAAATCGTCTTGACTCCCATTGTTTCTAGATCTCAGAGTTCAACTCGAAGATCATCTCTCGACTAGTCCGAACTTCTGCGAAATGATCGCAAGCTTCGTCATACATATTTGCGACTCATTATCTTATCGTACATCATCAAATCCATTTCTCTAGCACCCTCATCATCATTGTCATCCTTCGTTGGAGACATCAGGGCTAGCCTTACCCAGAATCGTTGGTGGTGTGCCAGGATCTCCTGTTTTCCTATTCTACACACAAGTTGTATCTAGTTGTCTTCTGTAATCAGTCATGTGATTGTCTGGGGGCGTGCCCTTGGCACGTCTCCATCTGCCCCCCCTCTAGATGGCGGCATCCTCGCCGCCTTGCGCCCACCTTCAGCACGGCATGCTGCTACACACCCTGCAATGCCAATGTCCTCCTCCACATGCTCATGTTCCCCATTCTGGTAAAAGAAGGTGGCTGATTTGTCGGCCAGCGGTAGGTCCCCGAACTCCTCTCCCTCATCACCCTCCCATCCTGGGCCTTCCATGGTTGCTCCTTCCACATACCCATTTCCCTCTCCTTCAGTGCCTTGTAGGTATTCTTCAGCTGGTTGCTCATTTCTGGCATGTTCGGTCTTCTTTGATGCCTCGTGGTCCTCCTTTCATAACTGTTCCACCTCTTGCCTTTCCTCCTCTATCATCTGCTGTTCTGCCTCCCAAGCCTTTGCCATTACATCCTTCTGCACCTTAGCTAGCTCTGTACCTTCCCTTGGAATAAATTCATGGAGTCTTCGTGCACTGAACTGTCCGCTGAATGGCTTGCCGTCTAAGGTCTCGAGAGTGTAGGAGTTCGCAAGTCGAGATGTGACATGACATGGCGGCGACCACATGGGTGTGAGCTTCTTTTCTGTGCCGACGGTGTACATGAGATCACTGCGGTGGACCTGCACGAGCTGTCCTCTTGTGAATGTGACTTGGCCTCCCCATGAGTTGATAACCTTTTTGTTGAAAGCAGCCTTGCGGCGGACAGCGTGCTGAACTGCCTGTGAGTACCCGTCGAGCCGCTGTTGCGCTGCATATGTGAAGTGCACGTCAATGTCTTGGGGCGGTAATAGAGAAGCACTTGCCTCTAGCGGAGTGTTCACTGTGTTTACTACCAGGCCAAGAAGAAGCTCTTTCGGCAAGAATTTGAGGGATGGTAAGATGTGCCAGTTGAGGATTCTGATTGCTCGATCAAAGTGATCCGTCCAGGTTCTTGGAAGGTCTTCCCATTTCGAACTGTTCCATCTGTCTTCACCTAATTCAGGAGCGCAGAGCCGGGCTAATATGTATAATAACAGTTTATTCATACCTTCTACCAGACTATTCACCCAAGGTGAGTATGCTGCCACAACGTGCATTTTTGTCCCCCACCCTTCGCAGAATTTTTCTACCTCCTCGCATTTGAAGTGGGATCCACCATCTGTCATGAAGGTCTCTGATGGCGCGAAGTTGTGGAAGATATTAGTTAATGACTTCACCGTTGTGCTTCCGCAACCCGCCGTCTTGAACATGAAACCCCAGACATGCTGGGAGTAGGTGTCAAGGTACAAGTCAATGTTGTGGAAGCCCCCCTTCCCAGTCGGCATCGAGAGGTAGTCTCCGACGAGCAGTTCAAAGGGGTGACGCCTCGTCATTGGATTGAGCAGTGAGTGTAGGTGTGGCCTGCCGAAAGCTTTGCAGCGTGCATAGTCCAGTATTGCGGAGACGATACATGTGTCTAGTCCGGGACAGTGTATGCAGTCCAGGAGGGCGATTTTGATGCTGTCTCGGTGCCAATGACCTCCTCCTTTGTGCTCCTGTCATGCTAGTTCCACTGCCTCTGCTCTCATCACGCACTCCTGTCGTGGTCGTGCCCGTATTCTTGTGCCCCCCCCAAGGTGCCAGAGCCGTCCGTCTTCTATTGCATACTGGGAAGCTCTGTGTCGTGCTCGCTTTCTTTCCTGGAGCTTTGTCCCTTGGTCCAGTTCTAGTAGCACGTTGATGACCTCCAGGAACAACGGTTCATCCGCAAAACGTTCTCTGAGTGTGGATATCTTGGGTGGGATGTTGGAGGGGCTCCCTTAGGGAATCTCTGGGGTCATGCAGGATGCAGCAGGCTCAAGGGCAAAGCAAAGTCTAAGTTCGGTCGATCTATCTGTGTATTTGTCTATGCTGACATGCGACTCTACCTACTGGCTTACATAATGGTCTGGAGAATGCCATGGTTGCACAGCCACAGGTGCCCCCCTCCAAGAGATGTCCGCCCCGGACATCATCAAGGTCAGCAGAAAACCCCAAAGTAACAAGTCCAAAGGTCCAAATATGTAAATGAATGTATCGTAGGATTGAGGTGTGAATATATCGTCTAAGGATTGTAAATGCATGGGTATGGGTTGGGTGTCTCTATGTGCATGGATCTAGAAATTATTGGGCTGTAGTGGGATGGTGGGAATAGGGGTGGAGGGAAAAGAATATATATGTATAAACAATTATAACGACAGACCTTTCAGTCGGAATTTCCTTGCAAGTCGTCGTTTGGCATTTCTCTGGTGGCTAAGCACATGTAGATGGTGATGATCTGGTGGCTTGCAACGTGGTCAACGACGATGTATATCGTCTGAGAGAGGTGGGGTGGGGGTGTAGGAAATTCAGGTGTACCCTTTGTCTGGTGGTTTTTGGGGGTGCCGACACCATACGTCATCTGCAGGGAGTGGGGGGCATGGCCTCTTTGCCCATGGGTGTCCCCGTCATTGAGTTCAGTCTGGGGGTTTGGGTTTGGGTGGTCTCGAGGCCTGTTCCCTCTTGGTGTGTGTGTGGACCCTCATGTGTATCTTTCCTCTCGAAGGTTCCATTGCTCGCATGAGAAGGATAGCGAGGAGTTGTTTTGTCTCGTAAGAGTCAAGAGTAGTGGGGGAAGGGGTTGTGTAGTCATTGGGGCATTCATTGTGGGTGTCAGATGTGCTGAAGTCCTCTTCATCATCTGTGGTAGGTTGGGGTGCTTCATTGTCTTCACATCCCTCATCGGTGTTACCCTCTTCATACACTGGGTAGTGTTCCTCCATCTCCATTAAGACTCGCTCTTTCTCTTCTAGCTCTCTGTCCTGCTCCTCATCACGCTGCCTACACTCTTCCAAGTAGTCCTTCCAGTCCTGAGCTCTCCTCTCATAGTCACCGTCCCACTCTTCTACTTCCTCCGGTTCCTCATACATCCCTTCATCATTCCAGCCTGGCATTTCTGCGATATACTCTCTATCACTCAGGTCCATTCTCCTCCTCAGTTCCCTCATCAACTTGTCATGCCCATCCTTCCTGCTCTGTATGGCCTGCTCTCTGCTCACTTCCAGTATCCTCCTTTCAAACGCATCATCAGCATATCCCTTCTCTTCATAGTTCCCTGTGAGTCCCATCAGTTCGTGCATGGTGTTGTTCTGGTCCCCATACATTTGTTCGGCCTCCCCCTCATTGTTCGAGGGTTGCCAGATGTCAAATACTCCCTTTCCTTTGTTCCAGGATTCACCATACGAGACTGCTGCGTCGTCGTACACTCACGCGTCGTAAGTGTGGTGTGCGTCGTCGTAGGGGTTGTAGGGGTTGTCGAGGTGTTCCGACGCATTGTAGGCTTCGTCCTCGAGGTACACGTCCTCGCCGTCGGCTAGGGACATGTCATGGGGCTCTGCCACGTCACGGGCATGGCCCTGGTTCGCATAGTGGTCGAAGGGGTTGTTTGGGGCGCTGCCGTCGCCGTAGGGGTGATAAATGGTGTAGGGGGGGTGGGTTTTGGGGTAGGGGGTGTTGCCTTGCTCTTCAGGCATGTCATGGGGGTGTGCCACGTCAGACGTGTTGTATAGCGCGTCCAGGCGTCCATAGGGTTTGCATTCATCATTGTGGGGGCTCTGGAGCTCGTTCTCCTGGTCTGTGTAGCCGTAGAACCCTTCCTGTACGTCGTAGTGTCTGTTTACGACGTTTGTATGTCCGCCATTGGCTAGCGGTGCATCCTGTGGCCATGCCACGTCATAGGCGGGCTGGGCGTCCTGGGACGCGTTCTGGGGCTCCTGGGGTTCGTACCGGCCACTAAGTGGGCCCAGATGTCTGTCCGAGGGGTCTAGGTAGTCGCCTCCGTGTCCAGGCAGGTGGTATAGCGCATATCCGGGGTTTGTTGCCTCTCTGTCCCTTTCTGATGCTGCATCTCTCTGTGACACGGCCTGTGCATTGTAGGGGCCTTGTGGGGCGGCGTAGTCATTGTCAAGGTCGCATTGGGGGCCTTGGGGGTTGCTGAAGGTTCCTGTGTAGTCGCCTTGGACGTAGGTGGTGAGTTGCTCGCTGTGTGGTGAGTAGGAGCTGGAGTTGGTGAAGCTGTCACAGCTGTGACGTGTCGCGTTGATGATACTCGGCCAGGAAAACTAAACAAAACACCTAAATGTGATCGTTCAGTACTACACAAGCTGGAGGAAGGGTGCAAGGTGTTTGAATGTCTATCACAGATGCCAATACTGGTACGCGATGGCCGCGTGAAGAGTGCGATGGAGGTTACGATAGTCCGACGATGGTTGCGGACACCCGATATGCACGCGCGATGATCGAACGTCGAACGCGCGATATAACGGGGGTCGGAAACGATATAATTGACTCGACGATAGATGTCGAAGACAACGACGGTGTTAGAGGGATGAATACGACGATATGTGATACAATAACGAGTTACGATTTGTCACGACGAAGTTCGCGATTGTTTTGCAGAACTTCGGACTAGTCGAGAGTTAATCTTCGAGTTATACTCTTAGATTTAGAGACGATAGGAGCTGAGATGAGTTCTTATTGCTACTAGGTGAATACTACAGGATTTTTATATGTTTTAGAATGAAGGATACCAAAAGGGAATAAAGTCATGAGACCATAGATGTGTATCAAAATGGATCAGAACAATAAAGAACCGCAACCAAGGATAAAACATAAGGAAAAATGAACTAAGACGAAACGGAAATGTCTTATTGTCATAATATCGGAGCGTCAAACAGAGCGCATCGTGACTTCTCAAGACGCCGTCGTCCCTGCGCGAGTGCGTCCAAAACGGCGGCCGCGAGTGTGATAGCGTATCACGAGAAGGATGGATAACCGTTGGGAGGACGGTCCGAAGGGGTAGGAACATACGCGAATGCACTCGAAGTCGTACGATAAGTCGCGATGTAGGTCGAGGTCGTCCGAGGTTGGTCGGGGCATGATCGGGGACGCGAAAGCGTGATCGGACGTTGTTCGGGTGACGCATAATGGTCGGAGGAGGTGCTATCGAATGTCCGATGTGTACTGATTCAGAGCTTAAGCTAGCAGGTGACCCTATCAGCATCGAAGGTGTACGGCGCGTCGAATGGGGTGTTGTCCAATGTTGTGCTGTAGCTGGGCTCGTCGTAGTAGGTGGGTGTGTCATAACACACCCATTCCTTGTAGTAGTAGTGTCCCCAGGACATAGTAGTGTTCTAAAGTAAAAAAATAAGGATTTGTTGAGTTTGGGGATTTCTGTGGTCTTGTCTTGCGACGGTCGAGCTCTTGGCACGTTGGGGGTCTCGTCTTTCGACGGTCGGTGTTTGGCACACGTAAGGAGTCTCGTCTTTCGACAGTCGGTGCTTGGCACACGTAAGTCTCGCTGTCGAAGCGGTGGGTCTCGTTGGCTTGTCACTAAGTGGACTAGAAAACGGTGGGGTGCGAGGGGACAAATCTCATCTCATCACCACTTGGAGGGGCTCCCTTAGGGAATCTCTGGGGTCACGCAGGATGCGGCAGGCTCAAGGGCAAAGCAAAGTCTAAGTTCGGTGGATCTATCTGTGTATCTGTCTATGCTGACATGCGACTCTACCTACTGGCTTACGTAATGGTCTGGAGAATGCTGTGGCTGCACAGCCACAACATCCACCATGAATAAGTCCTGTACCACACCAGTAGCTTCGTCAATATCGGGGCTGACCGTCCACTCACTTCCATCTCCAAACTCTTTCGGGGTTCCTTCATACTGCCTGCTAATGCTGTCAGCTATGTTGGTGATACCTGGTATGTGGTGAACATCGACAATGTTGTATGCCAGAATGCTGTCCCACCACCGAGCATGCATAGCATTCAACCTGTCGCTCAGGAGGACATCTCGTAGTGCCTGGCAGTCGGTTTCAATTTCCATGGGCATTCCCCATAGAATATCTGCAAGTTTGTTGAAGCAAAATTTTAGCAATGCAAATTCTAGTAAAAATGGCTTATATTTCTCTTCTGTAGCGGATGTGCGTTTCGACGCGAACCCCAATGGGTGTCAGCAAGTGACCTTCTTTCCCCCTGTTAGTGTTGTCGTGATTCTTTATGATAAGACGCCTGCGAATGCATCTTTTGACCCATCCGTGGTCAAGATGAATGGGGTTCCGTCAAAGCATGGGGGTCTGAGGACTGGCTCAGAGATTAGCAAGCTTTTCAACTTTACGAAAGTTTCCGAATGTTCCTTAGTCCAGGAGCCGTCCGTGTCAAACATTTGCAAACTTTTTTTCTGAGTACAAATAACAATGTTTGCAAACACTGCTCTCGTGAGAACCAAGTGTGTAACAGTGTACAGTGAGCCTTGTTGTCCCTTAGTGCCTCAAGTGCATATGACCCAGTTCTATAGCAAGAATGGTGACTACACAAGCGTAGAGGCAGTGGTAAAAGACTAAAAGCTAGGGTGGCTGTGGCAGTATGTATAACTATTGTACCCCCTGGGGTCTACCCGTTACACCCCCTCTTCAGATTGTATCCACAATCTCAACCAAAGAAAAGAGAAATAAGCAAGACATAGAAAGAATATGTAAACATACCCTAAAACATGTCATAGAAAGAAAGAGAAAATTTTTTTCCTACAGACTCAATTCCCTTGCATCCTCAGTTCATCTCGTCATAGGCTCAGTACCTTCACCTATATATCCACCTATATGCCCTTCCAAAATTTGTGCTGGGATCCACCTAGCCCCCCCCCCTCCAAAAAACAGAGTGAGAGAGCTAGGCATCCAAGAGAGTAGGCTGTTAGGTGGGTGGGAATAGAAATGAGGAAAAGGGATGAATGATCCAAGTTCTGTGGAAAAGAAAATTCCCAAAAATAAACATAGAAGCCCATTATGGCCATGAGCAAATCCTGTAATCGCTCTAGTAATATCGTGGGTCGAGCGATATTGAAGAAGTGGTGTCATGGCTGGGTAATGGGCAAGTGGTTGTAGGAGGGAAGTACATGTTCACCTTGAGTGAAACCAGTTCGAAGAGATTACCACAAAGGTCTCAACCCTTAGACCAATCTCGTAGGACAGGCCCAGGTTCGAGGGTGATACAGGTGAGGTGCGTAGGGTGCGAATGTTACATGCAGCCAAGACCTCCTGGATATTGTGTATCCTGGAACCTGCTTGCACCACAGGGAGACGCATATGCAACGAGTGATTGTTGGTGTCAAAGGTGAACATGGGGAGGGTGAATGGGGGTCGGATTCACCATGGAATGTGGGGAATGCGGATATTTTACACACCATGCATAAAGCATATAGAGAAGTGCCAGCCAGAGGCACTACAGCCATAGAATTCTTGATTCTGAGAGAACCACTAGGGGTGGTGATGGGGATGAATGAGGGATGGAAAAGGCCCAAAATGCGAAGGGAATGAGCCCTAAACCAGCCCAGAATCATGAGAAGTTGAGGAGGTAGAGGGGGATGAGGAGAAGAACACAAAATGGTGTCTAGAGCGCGAACCGCCGAACAGAATTGTATGAACCTTGGTACCGTTCAAAAGAGGACGTCGAGCCAAATCCGAATATAAAACAATCTCGGAAAACGGCGCCACGGTTCGCGAGATATCGCCTAAACAAGAAAAAGGGCGAACATCGGAGGGGGAGGGGGAAGGAGTGGACAGATGAGGACAACATGGTATGGAAAGGACCTGTTGAGTAGGGGGATCAAGGTGGAAAAAAGACCTAAGGATGACATGGCCTCGTTCCAGAGATATGACCCAATCATTGTGCCAGCTCAGCACCTCCTCCTCCAGCAGACAGACACCAAACCTCTACCAAACTTCTCCCAATCCTTCCACTAACACCAAAGCAAGAAAAAAAGTTGCCTGAGAGCCCTAGAGTGTGGTAGAAGAGCCCAGTGTGTCAGAGGAAAGCTAGAGTTGCTGTGTATAGCCACAATCTCCCTATAGCCTCAGTGGGGCCACTGAGGCTGGGTATGCAAAAAGATGTAACAGTGTACAGTGAGCCTTGTTGTCCCTTAGTGCCTCAAGTGCATATGACCCAGTTCTATAGCAAGAATGGTGACTACACAAGCATAGAGGCAGTGGTAAAAGACTAAAAGCTAGGGTGGCTGTGGCAGTATGTATAACTATTGTACCCCCTGGGGTCTACCCGTTACAAAGTGTTTGCAAACATTCCCTCTGGTGAGAGGGCGTATTTTTGTATTACATAATTATTATGACTACAAAAAAAGTACATTTGGGTGGGATTGAACACAAGACCTCA
>QFEU01000517.1:0-18644 GCA_003316345.1 Tricholoma terreum | reverse complement strand
CAAGTTGTGGTCCAATCCTTCCACTTTCGGAAAACCATTGGGCAGCTGTACCCCAATTCTCACTATCTTCGGAGCATTTTCCTCGTTCAGCTCCCGTCCTCTTCGTATATTCTCGTTGACAATGTATTCCATTCTCCTCATTCCTGGGCTCAACCTTCTTCCACCCTTCGGATTCTTTCTCTTCCTTCACATATCCTATACCCGTGTCCGCAGGGTGTATGTCCGGCGCCGAATTTCGCGGCAGAAACGAGAGCCCGCTGTGATTCCTGAGCTGGGAATCCTGACTCTGTATTTACACTCTCCTCAGGATAGGGAAGGTGGAGCGACTGAGAATGACAACAAATCTTTTGCCAACACGGGCAAGGCACCTTGGTCCAAGACTGCCTTCCTCCTTGTCGGTCTCCTCTCCCTCTTCTTGGTCAATATCCTCTTCATAGTGGACACGGAATTGACGCTGCAGCGCAACGAGGCTTATCAGGGCAGCGAAGAGAGCGAATGGGGATTCGGTCAGATACTCGCCCTGCTCTTGCTTGCAGTCCCGTTACGGGATGCCTGGATAGCGCTCCGAAACATTCAAAACAACCTACAGCAGCGATTCGAGCAGGCTTTTGGCACGGTATGTGAGGCGGACGGGGCTCGTGATGAGCTTGATGCCTTCCTTCGTGCTGGAGCGAATCCCCGGAGGAAGATTCCCGGGCGATTTGGTTACCTATTACATCAGGCTGCATATTATGGGAACCTAGACCTGGTCAAACTTCTCGTACGTACTCACCGGGTGCATATTGACGATATCGGTAAGATACTGTGACCGTGTTCATCTGTTGTCGAGTGTAATATATATTGTTCAGGTGGAGATTATGGGACAGCACTCCAGGCAGCTGCCGCTAGAGGGCATGCGGCGGTTGTGGAGCATCTGGTTCAGTCCCATGCAGATCTGAACATCCCCGGTGCGTGTTTATTCCATGGAATGGAGCGAATGCTGAGCCACTGTGATCAGGCGGGGATTATGGAACTGCGCTTTGTGCTGCGTGTGCGAATGGGAGCCTCGACACTGTGAAGAACTTGCTTGCGGCTGGGAGTATTCGAAAGGATCAGGGTGAGCAAATGGACTGAAGAATTTGATGATATTGACTATCAAACAGGTTCCGACTTTGGTTTACCACTTCATATTGCGGTATTGCTTGGCAAAGAGGGGGTTGTTAAAGCACTTGTGGAGAACCAAGCACAGGCAGTGGATGGTGAATGTATGTCAGGTTCGTCTCATCCAGCGGACAGACCCCCTGAAACAGTTTCAGGGTTGAATACAACTATGAGGGCTCTTGATGTAGCATACCTGGCAGAAGAAGAGGAAATTACCATGATACTTGAAAATGCAAAACTGACATTCGTAAGAATTGACTAGAACCATTGCATTCTGGGCTGACGAACAGTGTTCTCTTTTTACCTTGCAGTCAGTCAGTGATGTTGGATTTGTTGTGTGTGATCTGGGTTGACAAATGCTGCTCTCTTTTCACCTTGCAGTTTGTAAGTGATGTTGGATTTATTGTGTGTGATCTGGGCTGACAATTGGTGCTCTCTTTTCACCTTGCAGGAAGTAAGTGATGTTGGATTTGTTGTGTGTGATCTGGGCTGACAGATGGTGCTCTCATTTCACCTTGCAGCGAGTAAGTGATGTTGGATTTGTTGTGTGTGATCTAGGCTGAGAAATGGTGCTCTCTTTTCACCTTGTAGCAAGTAAGTGATGTTGGATTTGTTGTGTGTGATCTGCGCTGACAAATGGTGCTCTTTCTTCATCTTGCAGCGAGTAAGTGATGTTGGATTTGTTGTGTGTGCTCTGGGCTGAGAACTGGTGCTCTCTTTTCACCTTGCAGCGAGTAAGTGATGTTGGATTTGTTGTGTATGATCTGGGCTGGCAAATGGTGCTCTCTTTTCACCTTGCAGCAGGTAAGTGATGTTGGATTTGTTGTGTGTGATCTGGGCTGACAAATGGTGCTCTCTTTTCACCTTGCAGCGAGTAAGTGATGTTGGATTTGTTGTATGTGATCTGGGCTGACAAATGGTGCTCTCTTTTCACCTTGCAGGCAGTAAGTGATATTGGATTTGTTGGGTGTGATCTGGGCTAACAAATGGTGCTCTCTTTTCACCTTGCAGGAAGTAAGTCATGCTGGATTTCTTGCATGTGATCTGGGCTGACAAATGGTGCTCTTACTTTTCAATTCCAGCTTGTAAGTGATGTTTGGAATTGTTGTGTGCAATCTGGGCTGATGAATGGCATTCTCTCTTTTGTCTTGCAGCAAGTAAGTAGCTTCATTGTCATCATGTGTCATGATGTGCTGACCTTCAATTATCATAGGGTGTAAGGCTGATATGCATAAACCAACCCATTTTTTATGAGCTTTTTTTCATAGGCAAGGACGAGGCTTGAACTGCTTGTGGAACGGGATAAGATGAACATGAGAGATGAAAAGAACAGAACACCAGAGTAAATCAACAGATGAGTGACAATGTAAGTATCATTTTCAAAGGTCATAAAAATTCTGCAACACATTTGTCACTTTTGCACACTACAAAGTGTGTGAAATGGGAGCACATACTATAAATACAGGTTGTTGATGGTGATGTGGTTTGACCAAGAATTGCCTGTTGTATGAGGAAAATACCTTTCCCAGACCTTGATATGTAGACAAATGGCTGCAAACAGACCACAACATGTACAACATTGTGTGCAGATTTCACTTCTGATTATTTTCACTTCATGATTCACCTGAATCCAATAACTACTGCCCTTGTTATAGAGATTGTCATGGATAAGGGTAGGTAGCTGCTGCTGCTGCCTCCTGTGCCTGTGCCTGCTCCTTGTTTATCATTCTTGTTCCATCCTAGTCATTGTTGTTTCATTGTCTCTGGCTTTGCTGCTCTCTGTTTCCACCACATGAGCAGTTGCTTACAGTAGTGGTTGAGGGTGCTGTGGTGGTGGTGGCCATCCTTGTCCTGTTCCTTCCTTCCTTCCTTCCTTCCTTGTCATCCTGACATATGTAGCCTTCCCTCACCATCTCACCATCTTTGCTTCTGGTGTCTCCATCCCATCATCCCTTGTTGTCAGCTGTTAGCACCCATGATCCATCCTGTGAGCAGTGGCTCACAGGGCTGGGGGCAGGTGCTGCATTGTTCAATGTTGTTGCTCTGTCATCCATCTAGTCTTTGAGGGTCCAGTTGCACCAACTAAAAAAAAACTGCAACCCAACTGACTCCAACCAGAAAAGACTGGAAATTTGGTTGCAGTTGTGGTTGGGGCTTTTATCACTCAGCATTAGAACCACTTGCAACCAGTCATGACCAGTTGTAACCAACTTAATTATTAGACTATGTAATAATATATATCTATTTTATATAATACAAAAGTGTGCCTGAGAAAACAGCATGAAACAAAAGGGTTTATATACCTTGGGCTACACACAGACCATTTGCACACCCAAACGAAGAAGTGGTGCCACTTGCAAACACCACAACCACACATCACACCACCACCACCACCACCACCACCACCACCACCATCCCTGCAAGCCACTGCTCATAGGGCAAGTGTTACATCTGTAACCTCCAATGGGTTTCTGATCAGAAACCCAACCACAACTCTGTTTGGCTGTATGTTTATATTACTTTTGATTGATACACTTATTTCCACTCCACTCATTAATATAGGTAGCTTAGTTACATTACTACAGCCTGTGCACATGATACCTGCATTGGACTTTCTTGGAAACACTGCCTCATTACCTACCTAGTATAAAGCTTAGCTACTATCACTTGTACCCTCAGAACCCCTTCCATCTCTTGGACTTCCTCCTCAGAAATCTGTTCTAGTCTCCATCTCTGTTCTGAAGTTAGGACACGAAGTGATATGAAGGGCACAACTTCTTACAAGTTGAAGCCAAGCCCTTTCCGTTGATAGGGCCACCTTGCAGTATAACCATGGAGTATGCACTTTGGACCATTGGTTTGCACTTTGACAAGCTATTTTGAGGCCCTGTTTACAGTCTGAACATCATTGCAGACCTCTGAAGTTCATTACAGACTTCCGAAGTTATTTCGCATTTTTCGTAGATTGCTCGCAGCTTTGAATGGGACTTTGTGGCACTTCAGCAAGCTATTCCGAACACCCATATACAGTCTGAACATCATTTCATACATCTGAACATTGTTTTGGACTTCTGAAGTCATTTCGCATTTTTCGTAGATTGCTTGCAGCTTCAAATGGGACTTTGTGGACCTTAAGGTTCTTTGGACTACATTGGACCCCCACCCTCATGATTGGACTCCTCTTGTCATCACTTGTACCAACATGCAATGTGTTTTAGAACCTTTTGGCAGCCGTTTTGGACATATACATGTGGAGATATTAGCATTTTAGGAGGCAACAACACATTTAGCTGGTTCTGCAGCACTACAACAATAGGACAGTCCCATTTTGACTCAGTTGGAGCCCCTGATCCTCGCTTTAGTTCCAGTTCCTTGACTTTTGTCTTCATTTTGATGTAAATATATTTCATAGCCTCATGTCTGGTCTCATGACCTTCATTCCCCCTTTTAGTATATTCTTGTAGGATGTATATATTCCTGTACTAGTCACTTGAGATCAATAGGATTGCACAGTAGTAACCCTCACCCATTCCGCTTGAGTTTAAGTAGCACAGCTCTAAACTTAGCACTTGTTCTAGTCTGAAGTTTTGTGAAAGCATCACTAACTGTTGTGATATTGAGACGTTCCCGTGATCCCTGTTATACCCAGTACTCATTTGTTCGTTACTATGTTACATTGCTCCTATCAAATTATTCATTACTTACTCCTATCCTCGATACTATGTAAGACTCATAGTTGTAGTTCCCCACCTCAGTGCTTTTACGTCACATCGAAGCTGTTAAGGAAGCATCTCCTAGGTACTGCGTGAAAGCTGGTTGTACTCATGGAACAGAACAGCTCTTACTACAAGCCTCAAAGTCATGCTCTGCTCTCTGATGAGGAAGTAGAGAAGCATGAGGAGGAGGAGGAAACCTATGAGCAGAAGCAGGCAGCTGTTCGAGAGGTAATTTATCAGACCATTGATAAGTCCACCTTCCTTCAAGTCAAGAATGAGTCTACTGCTGCCGACATTTGGAAGAAAGTCATTTCTATCCATGTGGACAAGGGAACATTGTACGAAACAAACCTCCTCACTCAGCTTCAGACACTCCGACTCACCGAAAATGGAGACATGCGGGAGCACCTCACTAAAATGTCTGAGATAAAGGAACAGCTCGTGGAAATGAACTGTCCAGTCACTGATGAGTCATTTGTATCCTACATCCGTACATCACTCTCACTCGTTCCTAACTACCAAACCCTCCTCACCACCCTTAATGCCACTGCTCACGAGTCCAGGAGGAAACTCACTGGTTCCAACCTTATCTGGCACCTCACTGAAGAAGCAAACTTGATTGCGCTCGAGGACTCAATAAATAAGTCCAATGCAGCGATGATGGCAACCACATCACGAAAATCACTTTTGCTCTGAGGATTTCCCAGGATAACTTGATGTTCCCAGGCTTTGTTTGGTGGACTAGTGCACTCTGAGATGCTCTGAGATGCTCTGGAATACCCTGTATCAACCTAGGCTGCTCTATATGTTATAATTTATCAATCTATCATATTTACTACCAAATTGTTTGATAAGAATATTTGTTAAGCCAGTTATTCAAAAGAAATGAGGTAGCATGATCCAAAACATTGTTAGTAGTCCAATCTTGCTCCTCACTAGCGTTATTGAACTTTGGAATAAGCATACAGCTCTGGCGAATTGCTGATAAGGCAATAATTGATCCAACAGGCATATCATGTGCATCATTTGCCTTCGTAATTGAATACATACCATGATTTTCTTCTGCAGTATTCTTTAGCCGAGAATACCATTCAATATAGGCGAGCGGCCCCTTTGGCCATGCCACTGGAACTTGATTTGGGCCAAGAACATAGTTGCCAGTAGCAGGAAATTTGAAAATTACTTTGATTCTACCAATGCGTGTTCCTAGAACCAGTGAATAATAACAAATCTGTGGAAAATGAAAAAAAAACATACCAGTTATTCCAGTTGCTTCTGCGTCATCAGTTTGAAGAACTATCACAGGATCAAAACGACCAGATGATAGTTTAGAGGATATAGGAATTGCTTTCACAACATCTGATTCTTCTTCTTCGTCTTGCAAAGCATGTGGAGAAAATTTGAACTGATGAAAAACATCGAGTTTACTGAAGGGAAGAGGATATGTGTGAGCCACCTGATTAGAAGTACGTCTAGACAGAAAATGATTGAGGTATTCCTTCAGATGTTGTGAAAATCCTGGAGCCTGGTGAGTAGTCTCGATGGCATAAATGGATTTTCCTGCCTGGTTCGGATATTTTGCAAGTTTCACAGGCACTTTCTCTGAGAGACGTATGATTGTAGGAGAATTCTGTGGTCCTTTTTCTGCATAAAGAATATAGGCATCAAAGGAAGTGATTTTTTCTTACCCTGAAAGCCAGGAAACCATTTGAGGAAATTCGTTACGAAAGTTAGAGGCGCGCCACCCATGTTTTGCAAAGTCAATGTGAAGCCGCTCAAACATTTCTGTGTTGTAGTTGTCTGTAGTCCCAAATAACTTGATGGACTCCATATAATGAAGAAGAGAGTGAAACTTTGGAATATTGAAATCTTCACGTATACCTGTTTGAATAAAAAAAGGACGGTTGGTTTCCCAGGCCTGTAGAGCGTCCTCCATATAACCAAGTGTAATGTTGTCATGAGTGCTGTACTGAGCCAGATAAATGAAGTCCAGAATGGATTTAACTGCCAAGAGGCCTTTTTTGGGTAACACGCCAACCAGACAGCCAAGTAGAATTTTAGCCATGTTTTTGCGCTCAGAACCAGAGATCTGAGACAATGCGGAAATCCCATTCTTAAAATGGCGAAGACCATACACTGGAGGCAAGGTGCGAATTCTGTGGTGATAGGTTCCCTTAGCGCCTCAAGCTCCGCGGACGCACTCCGAACGCATTACCATACCTCCCACACGCCGACATTAGCACCCCGAACACATGCGAACACCTGCGAACTTTGATATCCCTCTTCGAACATCTCCGAACGTCTGTGAACATCTTCGAACTACTTCGGACGCATTCGGGCGACACCACAGCTTATTACGGATCTTCGGACGTGCACCACATATTATCCACACCACGTTGAAGCTCGCATCAAATGATTCCGACATATGGACACAAGGCAGCACGACGGTTAGGACGGAACGAGGCGTTTCGCAAATATGCACGAGATATTGGAACAACAGAGACAGCACAGTTTGATACATTGGGTTTGATATTATCGCACATGCGTTGTTGGACTCAATTACTTATGATTTATCTCTCGTTCGTCATTTGATGTAGATATGTTTTCCTTGCCTCATGCCTTGCCTCATGTTTCTATTCCCCTTTTGGTACTTTCTCTTTAAAACATATATAATCTTGTACTAGCTACTGGATTACAGGAAGGAAATCATCTTCACCTCACATCGTATCCGAGCTAAGAGTTCAACTCTTCAGTCAAAGCTTATTATTCGTCTCTAAGTTCTGCGAACTATCGCGAACTTCTTCGAACCTCGTCGCACCCATCGAAACTATCGTCTATCGTCTATTATCGTACAACATCGTTCGCCCATCTACATCTACCCTGACAATTGCACTCCCGCCTCAGTCACCTCGTCCATATTGCCCTGTCACCAACTTCGAACTTCTTCGAACTTCTTTGGAACCCGTTCGCACACCTTCGCACACCTTCGCACTACTTCTAAACTACTTCGCATCCATTTCGGCCATCGTACCATTCGTCCGCTCGTCATCGGTTATACGCGGTGATCATTAGAACGCCTCGCACCCTTCCTCTAACTTGTGTTATACCAGACATAGCCTTTTAGGTCCATTTGTTTGGGTTTCCGGGTCGAGTATCATCAGCGGTCCAGCTCTTCACAAGACATAGCACGATTACACCAGGAAATGAGGTGTTTAAGAACACCTTGATGTAGTTGGTGTAGAACATCAGGGGTTATAGAGCGGTGGATATCAGTAAGGGGAAAGTCTTTCCAGAAAGGAGTATTCAGACTTCCAGATACTTCATGAGACATGCATATCTTGAAAAACTGAGATCGTGTGTTGGCAGTTGCTTTTGCATTTTCAATTATTTCCTCAGTCCAGGTTTGCGTCCTTTTCTCCCAAGGTTCCATGTCTTGGAGATTATCTGCAGGTGCTCGACACTTAGGACATGTGCCTGACTTGCTACAAGCCACCAAACATTGCTCCGGGTAGTCCGCAACATAGCAGGACAGGATAGGGTGAACGCGATAAATGCTCCCATCTCCTGCGGACATATTCACTCCTTGCTTTCCAGCTTCAATCAAAGGAGAAAGAACCACGCACATGCTGTGATGGGGCAGGCGCTGAGAGCGTGAGTGATGCTCCTGCTGTGTTAAATTGGACCTGCTAATCTTGTCGACAGGAAGATAGGCGATTAATATGCAGGGATGGAGAGATGGCCATCGGCAGATGGCTTTAGGAAGGTTTCCAATAGTTAAATAGACAGGATATGCTGATTTTCCACCAGAAAACTGTGTGAGTTGGGTTTTATCTGTGGCGATAATGACAGGAGCAACAGTGGCGCCTTCAGGTAATAGACTCTGTAATAGAAATTGTCCTGTTAATTATAGTTCAATTAGAATCTTTTTAACGCACCTGTATCACATGCCACCACTGTGAGGTATACATTTCAGAAAATATGCAGTTTCTTCTCTCTTTATCTGAAAAGACTTTGTGCGGTGCAGTAACCAGATGTTGAAAAAGAGAGGGATCTCCAAATAGACTTCGAATTGCCTCCATGATATCTCTATGGCAAATGACAAACTTTTCTTTAGGTTGATCATTGAAAGTAAGAGTAGATGTTTTCCAATTTCCTGCATGCTCAGGAATAGAATCTACAATTTGATGGAGGCCGCGAATATTGTGGTAGGACAGCCCAAGTTTCTCTTTAATCTAAGTTAAGTTAGTAATATACAATGTTCATCTGAATGGCAAGACTTACTCCAGGAATTGATAATAGTCGATCAAAGACTTTATGACCAGGATTATCCTTTATCGCCCATCTGGCAATTCTCCAATCCAGCTCTGAAGCGAAGGGTGCATAGGGGTTTTGTTTCTCCACTCCTGGCTCTTCCAGCTCTCTATCAACATCCATGTTAAAGCTCTCACCCTGCCCGAATATCTGTTTCCATTGGTCGTAGAGCTTTTGATCCTGCCCAATAACCCTTCCTGCAGTCTTATCCACATCCTCAACTCTCTGATCATCTTCTTCGTCTAAAGCCATAGATTGGTTTGAAGCGGTAGATGGCCCAGGTTCTGCCTCTCCAAGACTTTGTACGCCCATAAAATGAAAGATATCCTCTGTCTCTTCAAGTTCCATAGGACGCTCGTCATCTTCATCATCTTCATCATCTTCATCATCTTCATCTTCATCTTCATCTTCATCTTCATCATCATCTTCCCCTTCATCGCTCTCCTCCTGGCCAACATCCAACTGTTCCTCATATTCCCTATTCACTTTTTTCCACCATGAGCAAGAACGAGCAGAGCTTAAATGAGCGAAAAGTCCCTGAGTTGTTTTAAAGTACTTTCCACAAGCTGGACATATGTTGTTGTCTTGGTAGTCCATAGAGTTTGAAAGTGTGTATGAAACTGATATCTGGCTGTTGAATCAGTTTAGACCAAGTTGATGAACAAGAATTTGATAGCTGTGTATAATAAGCGCCTGACGTTACATTTCGTGACCTTCGTAAACAGCATATTCCTAAAATGAGAACGGTGTCCTCTTTTTCCCCCTTCCTTATCCTTTAGACTGCTAGTCCATCACCTCAGAGGATTTAACTTCCACAGCGACCTGGATTTGGATATGAGGGGTGCTTTCCAAATATTCCTCTTTAGGCCGAACAAGGAATGAACAGACTGTTAGGAAATCAGGAGAATAAGATATCTATTATCATACAGAGGACTTGGAAAAATACCTTCAAGGACAAAGCGATCAAGCCTGTATTTTGAAGGCATGACGTCGCCAATAAAAGACTCAGAAGAGGTAATATGACTCAAGTAGAGTTTAGCGTCTTGATCAAATGGTAGTCTGGCATAGCTACTTCCTGAAGTAAAGTAAAATTAGACAGGTAACTTTTGAAGTTTGAAATTATTGGGAGAAAAACGCACCTTGTGAAGGAAGACCACAGTTTTTAAAAAGCTTCTGCCAAAAAGAAATGCAGTCTCTCCAGGATTTCATGAGAGAAAAGGTATAAGAGAACAAAAAAGAAACTTCTGGAACAATTCTAGAGGAACTTGAGAGAAACAGCAAGCATTCCTAGGCGATATGAGCAGCAGAGCAAACAAGCGTGAGACAATATCTTAGTGCACAAGAGGCTTTCTCACCCTTAGGAAGAATACGTCCCAGACTCACAGACTCCCAGTCCTTGGCCAAATGCCTAAGGCAGCTAAAACTCCCAAAGCTGCCCATCCTTCAGCAGTCGTGTAAGTATTTTAAGCCTTGATAACCATTCCTTGATTAAGTTTACCTATCAAATCCTTGAATTAGAATTTCAAAACTTCCTCGAAGTACCAGAAGTACCAGAAGTACCACAAGATTATTGGGAAAGAACACAACATGTACTTGTAGGAGCTTCTTATGTCTGCAGATGACAAAAGCTGATTTTAGACTGAAGCTATTTTATCTGAGCCTGAGCCTGATAGCATCCCGTCAGTGGCCATGAACAAGGATTATCTTCAGGAAGTTGAGGACTTGAAAGTTCAACTAGAGGAGGTCCAAATGGAGCTTGAGCAGTACAAAAACAGGGTTGAAAGCCTTGCAGACAGTATGGCCGACTACAGAGAGCGTTGGATGACTGTCTGCTGAGAAAATGAATTATTGAAGAGAGAACTTCCTTCTGATGCAGACTATCCTTGTTTTTCTCAAGCTCGACATAACGAACCATCTTCTCCCTACTACAAGCATGGTCAACATAGCTGTAAGTATATTATAAGATTAATTGGCCGTATCCACCTGAAAGATTTACCCTCAGGCCCTTCTAGCGCTGGGAAGAAACTTGACTTAGTTGACGATGAATAAGTTTAGAGTCTGCTTTTAAAGGAGATAGTGAGACATGCCCTTGACTATGACCATCAGGAGTTGGGTAGAAAAGCAATGGACATTGAGGAAGAGGGGAGGACAGTGAAGCGCTACGTAGATAACACATGTGTGGAATTGATGAATATGAGAAAGTAATCGTCGCCTGGTGGAGCATCTTGTAACATGATATTCAATGAACTGGGTGTCCCTGGGACTAGAGAACGTGCAATTAGAAAGGTGGAGTAGATATATAAAAGCTCATGCAACGAAATATCGTGCTCACCATTACTGGCTACGAAAAGCAGCCTATCCTGGGTCAATTGTGACAGCTCTACATTGACCATAACAACGCCATCCAAGACACCCTTCGTCCATGTAATAGGTTGGTTGATAGTGACGAGGAGACCCTACAAAGTAGATTTCCTCAACATAAGTCCTTCGCCGCTATGGAAGGGGAAACGGTCTACTGGTGGTTCGTTGAACCAGGTCGTCCTGTCACAGCAAACGGGTAAGTATAAAAGGGGAAAACACATGGAAGACACGTGAAAAGCGTTGTAGACAGGGAATGAGAACGAAATATGAGGTTTTTGAGGGGAATGAAAACCTGTGAATAGAAACGTCGAGAGTGAACGTGTTCATGAAGCGGATGACGCGATTGAATCCAATAAGGATTAGAATGCATGGGAAAGGTATGAGAGATAGTCAATGGACTCTGGAGTGAAGGATCGAGTCCAATGGAGCTCGATTGTAAGAGATCTCTCTCTTACAAGCCTCGAGATCACGATACCCCCATCACAGTCACTTGCACGGTCACGGCCTTGTCCGATCACCCGGAGTGCCTAGGGTTAGGTTTTCAGATCTCAATGGCTTAGTCATCTTAAGTGTAAGAGATCTCTCTCTTACAAGCCTTGAGATCATGATACCCCCATCACGGTCACTTGCACGGTCACTTGGATATCACGTGTAGCTAGTCTTGATTATCACACGATTGTTTGTATTATCTATCGCCCCTTGAATCCATACCATTTCCATCTCATTGTTGCCTTCTTGAGTGTTGGGAGTCCCTACTCCCTTCCATTGATATGAGAATACGCGCATTGGCATGGAACGGATGTCAAAGGATTCGTTGATCCACACAGAAGGAATGTAAGAATGGGCCATATTGCCCCGTAAACGTAGAGACTTGATTACTTATCGTGAAAACTACACTGTGGTGTGCAGTTGAATTGAGGGACTCTTGAGGCACATTGTGAGGAGCCTTTCGTCAACAGGGCTCTCAATTGACAGTACGTCACTTGGCCAGCCAACAAGTGCGGAGTATACCCGAATGACACCGTGCAACCCTACCGTCCAGCAGATCCGCTCGTCAAATTGGATGTTGACTAGTAGCCATGAGAGAAAGAACATGTTGAGATCTTGAATCTTGAGGAGGAGGGCGTCGAGCAGGTAGAAGTATTTGTAGAAAAGAAAAGAAAAGCAAAACCAGTACACATTCCTCCAAAGCGAGAGTGGGAATCTTGGTGGAAATCTTGAAGACGTGTGGTGTTTGACGAGTTTGCGTGATTGGAGCATCGGGTAGGTTTGAGGATCTTTGGGAATGTCGGGGTCTTCTACTTGTAACTCTTGGTTTGGCAAAAGGATTGTCAGTGATATGAACAAACGAAGAAAACATGAAATGGGGAAAGTATATGAATACCAGGGAATACGTGACCATCTTGAGGATTGTTCGAGAACCACCTCGGAATGGGAAAGTCGACGGGTGCGTCTACTTCCTCTTCCACACCACCAAGGCCCCCGCTCAACAATCCAATCCATCGAAACTTTTGCGGGATCCGACATCCCAAGAACGAGTGCCAGTTGATCATATATCTTATGGCAGAAGCAGCAAGTAATAATCGGATTACAGTTCCAGTCCAGGTCGATCATCAAAATCCGAGCCATCGATCCCGATACGATAACCTTCCATCGATAAGCTGGTCATACATGTAATGGGTACAAAAAAAACACAGATCACCAACCATGTCTCCCCTTTTTCCTGTCTTCTTCCTCAATCTCGACTGTCACTTGCTCTCAGCCCTTTTTTACTCTTCACGTAGAACACGTCCCGTGTCTCAAGTGATATTCAAGCTTTAATCCAATAGGCTCGCAGAGTCCACGTTTGCGTTCTCTAGATATCGCCCCTTAGCCCTGGAACATGAATAAATGCCCTGTTCGTATCAAAAGGTGTGGAGGATACACTGGCACGCTGACATTTGCTCCCGAGATCTCAAGGGTCAAACTCAAAAACTCAAATTTCTGCAAGGGTCGATGTCTTGAATTTGGTTGGTGAGTTCCTATGTTTCCCTGGATGATGCGGTCATGGGCCTCGAGATTCTTACCTGTGCAATACATCTTTGTCCATCCGCTTGGGTGTTGGGTGTTCGTCTAGGAGATATCTCTGAAACTGACGCTTGTATCCCTCCTGATCTTCATCCCCCCGGTTTTGGTATGTCCACATACTAAATTATATGCACGAGGCGAAAGGCGAAGCATCTTTTCATGTTTGTTTTTATTACGCTTTCATGTTTTCCTCCAAGGTTCTAGTTCCTTGGGATTGTACTTCCCTCAGTAGATGAAACAGATCCGCTCCCGCGATTCCGAAGCAAGGACTCGGAGACTTTTCACCACTCCAAGCAAAGATAAGTCTCCTCTCCCTATACACCACTATTATTAGCGTCGGGGATCGCCTTATCCTCGGGATGCACCTGCCACGTTAAGTAGTGGCACCAGGAGAGTTATCTATCATCTTCTAGATCCTATGACACTCCTTTCCACTCGGACGCACTATCTCTCAAGTCACTGGCTCATATCTCATATCAAGGAAAACCCCCTGGCGACGTCAGATGAGTGGGGCCACCCACCATGCATGCATCCACGCTTTCCTCATTCTGAGCTCAGAACACCTGGATTGAAGCCCTCATCTATATGCCGGATCACCAGGCGTGCGCTTGTCGCAAATGAAAAGTGCGTGTTGAGGATTTGCGAGGATACGGCGGCCCGCACGTGTGATGGATGGTAAGCTCAAGGTGTTGACCCAGATCTAGGCGGTGGAGCTTATCGATCAGGGGCTTTATGTACTTTTGGGTACAGATGGGCCATGGTCATGGCTCACAGCATTCTGAAGCTGGGTGCCGGTGAGTATTCAGGTGGTTGCTGCCTCGTTTTGGTGGCGACTAGGTATGTCTCATGGTGTTACTTATTTCAAGTTGGCAATGTTTCTACCTCTTCTGCATCAAGTTTTTTTTTCTCCTTTACTCCTTGGAGGTTCATTTGATTGTGTTCCCTTGAACTTGGCATGCGTCTCGTGCAAGTCGCGAGGTGAGGTGCATTTCACGTTGATGATTATGGCATGCGAAAGTTGCTGTGCAGCTTCTGGATCTACACAATACACTCATGCTCAGTGCGTTTGTTCGTTGAATTCCTTGCCTTTTTCATTCTCCGTCGAATTCCGTGCAGAATTCAGATGACAACCTGCGTTCTATGCTTCGGGTTGGGGGAGTTGACAGCGGGATGTGCTTCCATCCTGCGAATCAGAATCTGTAACCGTGTTGTTCCAAGAAGCCACGGACATAAGTACGTATACATAACGGAAGATGTTCGGATTTTTGTACACTGTGTGCGAGCTATAATCCGACAAACATGGTTGGTCGTCTTGTTTCAGATTTCATTACATCTCCAAGAGTTGGTATGGAAGCTTCGTCAACAACGTTCACATCTCACCTCTATTATCGCACACATTGAACGTTTGCTTGTACTTGGCTTGTACTGTGCAACTGGTGCACAGCCTTTTGGACGTGATAAGTGTTCCCATCACAGCTGGGCTCCTGTGTCAAGCCATGAGTCTCTAGTGCCCAAACACTATCAGGGCGAAAGACCAACCAAATCTCAGCATGAGGCAAGGTCCATGCCGTCATGTGATGGCGATATATTCGCAGTCTAGGCACATGGGGCGGTAGGGCAGAGGGTTTCGCGCACCTTCAGGTTTGCATTGGATCGTTATTCCTATACACAGGAGACTCATCATGTAGTTAATTAATGAACTACCCCAGATTTACTTTAGTTCCCTACTTGGCGAGAATGAAGTGAAAGGTAAGAGGACATGAACAGCTAGATATGTAGTTCCATGAATAGTAAATTGGTGGCGAGATCTAGCCGGCTTGATGAAATGAACTGTCAGTACGTCATCCAACAATACAGATATAGCCGATCCAAACATGAGGATGTTTTGAAATGGATTGTCGAAGATTCATTTTCTGGTGTTGAGAGTCATAGAACATGGGGTTGAACAGCATTATTAAACGCAGGGCCGCTCGGATACAGACACACTTAATATCCGCATTATAGGCTGGTGGGGCGAAGCAGGGAGGCAGACTCTCGTGAACGGTGACGAGAAGTAGTGCCACAATCAGATTTGACATTCAATCCTTCTATGAATTCGGATGGGAACATAGCTCCGGTGGAAATAGGGTGTCCGAGTCACTTGTACATAGATAACAGGTCTTCTTGAGGATCTTCAAACAGGTCTGTGTGGGCGGTGGCTTGCTGCAGGTCATATCATTACAAGTCGGCCGTAGCGCCGCACCAGAGGTTGACGACTTCCCAATATGGATTGTCGCCTGTTGAGAGATAAGCTGTTGATGAATGTAGGATGTAGGAGGGGAACGTGCCAGGCTACAACATTGAACATTCTCCCTGGCTTGTGCTCATCCGAAACAAAACCAACTCAGGTTCCTTCCCATCGTGCCCTGTTCATGTACACGTATCCTTGGGAGCTTTGGCGTCCAGGAGTTCTGGATGAATACGGGTTCCTGCAACGAAAGCGGGTCAAGTTTAAAAAAAGTTGACGGATGGTGATGGGGAAAAGGCTGACCTGTCGCGTTGATCTTGATGCTCCCATCTGTAATCAAGGAAGCGCCGAGAGGACCGTAATGGACCCCAGACCTGAAGACACTATGAGACCCACAGGGTAGGAAAACCATCCCACATTTCAACCATTTAAATGGTGTAAAAATATATATTTATGGTATAGTTTTCATGTATTGATAATCCCCAAAATGAAATAAGTTTCATCAGGATTTGGCATGAAAATCTACCACTAAGAGGAGTGAAAAAGGAGGTTTTTTTCCTACTTGTAAGGGATGAGCCGATGGGATGAATTCCTCACTATTTTGTCTGCAGTTCATACCATGCCAAAAATTTCCCATGGGATGGTTTTCATTTTTATATGGGCAAAAATAATACCCATCTACCTAGGTTGAATTTCATCTACTTTCCAGAGGTTTAAGAGGAGTGAAAGAAGGAGGTTTTTTCCACCATCTAAGTGATGTGTCAAAGGTATGAATTCCTCACTATTTTGTCTGCAGTTCATACCATGCCAAAACTTTCCCATGGGATGGTTTTCATCTTTAAATGGGCAAAAATAATACTCTTCTACCTAGGGATCAGCACAGGTAACCTGTGGGTACTTTCGAGCATACCCATACCTGTACCCACAACCCACAGGTTATGAGCCATGGGTCAGGCGGGTATGGGTCGACCTGCCATCTCCCATCATGTAACAGCTCCTGCATCTCAGGAGACCCGCAATTGCGGGCTCCTTCGAGTACAGGAGCTGATGACGACGACGACATCGCGTCGTCGTCGTCATCAGGGCTGGGTAGGGCCAGGGCATCCCGTTGTTGTTGTCCATCAGCACCTGCTTTCCGCCCTGCGAGCAGTCGCTCGCAGCGGCAGGGGCAGGTGCTGGGGCCATCGTCCTCGTCCTCGTTGTTCCCGTCACTGTCCCCTTGCCCCTGCAGTTGCTGCCCCCTCGTTCTCATCCCCTCATCCCCTCGTTCGTCCCGTCCTTGCCATCGCCGATGTCATCCCTCGCGTTGTTTGGCCCATTGTCCTCCTCTCCGTTGTCCTGTTTCGTTTGTCGTCGGCCTTTCATGGTTCATTCCCCCTTGCCGTCTCGATCCGTCCCATTGCACCCTGTTTCCACCCCGCGAGCAGTTGCTCGTGGCAGTGGTTGGGGGTGCTGCAGTGGTGGTGGCTGCGGCGGGTTGTCATCTCATTGTCGTCTTGTTGTAGCATAATTAGAACCTAAAAATTACGCAAACAGAAGTCAGTTGAAACAACAAAAAAAATGAGAAATGATCATAAAAGAAAGTTACCTAGGGCCCAAACGACTGTCGTCATTTGGGCCCATGTCTCTCGTTGCTGTTCACCCCGTCATCTCATCACCTTGTCGTCGTCTTTCTGCTGTCTTTGTCCCATCTCGTCTCTTCGTTCCATATCCTCATCTCCCCCGTAGGGTGTGGCGCGTTGACCCTGGTGGCGGCGTTGCTGTTGCCTCGCCGTTTTGGAGTGGCACCCATTCCCACCCGGCGAGCAGCTGCTCACAGCGGTGGGGGTGGGTGCCGGCTCGCCTTCGTTGTCAGTAGTTCAAGTACATACCTAAAAAAGTTTGTAATAAAAACATGAAAAGAGAAAAAGAAAAAACTGACCAACAGCCCAAGAGACATCGTCTGACGTCTCTTGGGCCTCTTTTTCGTTTGTATCGTTCCTCTCGTTGTTTCGCCCCATTGTCTCCCATTGTCTTGTTGTTGCGTTGTCGTTCCGTTTGGCCTGGTGGCGGCGTGGTCCCCCATGTCGTCGTCGTCGTTGTGGGTGTGCTTCGCTTTGTCGTCGTCACCAGCATCGTTCCACCCGTCATCCACCCCATGAGCAGTTGCTCGTGGGGCTGGAGGCAGGTGGTGTGTCGTATTGGGCCTGTGGGGTTTCGGTGTCAGCGCTGGCGTCGTCGTGTGGTCATCATGCTGGGGCCGGTCCTCATTGTTGTGGGGCCGTGGTGCTCAATCATCATCCTTGCAGCGGTGGGAATGGGCAGTGGGTCCGTTGTCATGGAATGCTGTTTGAATGCGTCAGTGTGACGTGGTGCGCGTATGGGGGGTTGCTGGGTGCTTACCAGCCACTTCCGGCATCCTCTGGTGTCACCCTGCACCCTCCTAGCCAGTGTCGACAGCCTCACATCCCGTTTGAACGGGGAGGAGGGGGATTGGGTGGCTGTGGGCGTGCATTGTGCTTTTTCGTGGTTGTTGGTCATTATCAGTAGCATACAACCTAAAAATCAAAAGAATACAATTAGTTAATTGATAATAAAGAAAACAGAAAAAAACTTATCAACGGCACGAACAACAGTTGCCATCGTTCAGGCCCGCGTTCTGTCCAGTCAGCTTGTCCGAAGGCGGTCATGATGGTGGAGAGGGCGTGGGAACGGTGGTGGCAGGTGTGCACGCAGTGGTGGTGGTGGTGGAGTGGAGAGGAAGGGTGGGGCAGCATTGACGACGGTGAGTTGATCATTCAACTTGATGTGATGTGACGTTGTTCAACATTGATCATGTGATG
>QFEU01000516.1:0-10678 GCA_003316345.1 Tricholoma terreum | reverse complement strand
TTGATGCAATAGCCTTCGCAATCCCTTTGTAAATATATCCATGTGATTTTCACATGTTTGAATATAAGTTGTTTCAATAGTGCCTGATTCAACTAGACCATGTAAGAAATGATGTGCAATATTGATGTGTTTTGTGCATGTGAAATTCAGGATGGCGGGATATAGTGATTGCAGCCTGATTATCTATGTATAGGGTCAATGTCTTGGGTTGTGAAATTTTGAGTTCACCAAATAATGCTCAGTGCCATAAATTTTGCTTGGCAGCATGGGTGGCAGTGATATACTCAGCTTCTACAGTAGACAGGGCAACCATGGCTTGTTTCTTTGACCTCTATGATACAGTGCCACCAGCAAGTAAAGATACATATCTGCTTATAGACTTTATGTCCACACTCAATGCCCAGTTAGCATCACAATACATAGTGAGTTTGTCACTGTGTGTGTGTTCCAGCCCACCATATGTGAGGTAAAAATCACATGTCCTCTTGACATACCAGAATATTTGTTTGACAGCAGTCCAATGCTTGGACTTTGGTGATTTCATGAATCTTGCCAGCATGTGTACAGCATATGCAATGTCTGGCCATGTTCCAATCACTGCATATATTAATGAGCCAATTGCTCATGCATAGATTCTAGAAGCCCGATCATGATCAGATTCCTGATCAGATTCTGATCTGCCTTGATCAGCTTCATCAATTTCAAGATTGTCATTCAGATTGAGTGGTATAGAGACAGGATCAGCATTCTGTAGTCCTACTCAATGTAAGATCTTGTCAATATAGTGTGCCTGCAATAATGTGGTGATTTGATTTTCTTTATTGTGTGTGATCTTCATGCCTAATAATAGTGATGACTTGCCAAGAGTTTTGATTTCAAACTTTTGTTTGAGTTCACATTCAGCTTGATTGCTCTCAGTGGGGTTGTTAATGAACATCACTAAATCATCCACCCAAACCAGAACTATTGCAAAGTTCTCCCTCTGTTGTCTAACATAGCAACAATAGTCAGAGCATGTATGTGTATCCCAAATCCTTCATTGTGCTGTCAAATTCATTATTCCATTTGTTCCCAGCCTATTTAAGTCCATATAATGTTTTGATGAGTCAGCATATACATCCAGATCTGCCATCATACCTGGGTGGCTGTCTCATGTAAATTTCCTCTTTTAGCCATCCATTAAGGTACACACCCTTTATGTCCATCTGCTGTACACTCCATTTATTTATAGTAGCAAGTGCTGGCATGGTCTGTAGGGTTTCAAAGCGCATTATGGGTGCAAACATTCCAGTATCTGTGTAATCTGCCCTAGGTTTCTGTGAGAATTCTTGGGCTACAAGTCATGCCTTGTATTTGATAATGTTTCTGTTCTTGTCTTTTTTCCTAAGGAATACCCATTTGCATCCAACAGCCTCTCTGCTGTCAGGTAATTCCTCTAATCTCCATGTTCCTTTTTCCTCAAGCTGTTTTAGTTCCTCATTAATGGCATTTTCCCACTTGGCATATTTATCACTTTCCAAAGCTTCTTCAACAGTCCATGGAAGCCATTCTGGATCACCCAGATCACATTGTTCCAGTGTGTCAATTAATATATCATGAGCTAGGTGAGCTGTTTCTCATGCTGTGTGTTCAGCTGCTGATGCAGCTGTGGGTCTCAACACTTCCTGTGGAGCCATTTGTGTATGTCTCAATGGCTGTGGGTTATTAATTTTTCTATAGTCCAGGCTTTTTCTCCCCTCCATAATCCAGTAAATTTTATTTTCTTCAACTTTGGATCCAACTTTGATCTATTTTTAGATTCATCAAGCATCCAAACATTGCAACTGAATTTGCGTAAGTGTGTCACTGTTGGCTTTTGATCTGTCCCTCATATGACATCATCCTGTCAAATGCACATGTAGGCACTCTGTTTCGTAAATAGGCTGTATGTGCCACTGCCTCATTCCAAAGGAATACAGATAAATTCTTCTCAATCAGCATTGCTTGTGCTAATTCAAGAGGTGTCACTTTCAGCTGGAGTGTTGTAAAGTTTTGGAGCACAAGAAGCTGGTTGATTTTTGTGAGAGACAAAGTGTTGCCACCCTTTTTTATGTCCCACCCATCCTCATGGACTTTATCCTCCCCACTATTAGCCAGGGCTGTCATTATTGCACTTCCATTATGATTTACTGGTGGTATTTGTATTTCAACACTATCATGGATGGCTGGTGGTATTTGTATTTCTACACTCTCATGGATGGCTGGTGGGATCTTGACTTTGATGCTCTCCTCATGTATAACTGGCAGGATCATGGCCTCAGTACCTTCTCCAGTAACTGTTACTGGTATGAAATTGGTAGTGGCACCAGATGTGCTGGAAATGGAAGCATTTCTGTGTACAGCGCACACAAATGCATCCAAGGTCTTTTGGTTGCAGTTTGCCTTGCAGTAATGACATTGGGTGCACTTAGATTTCTCCATTACATCAGGACCCTTTGCATGCTTGTTGGACCATTTTGTGTGCTGTCAGGTAAGACTCAAGAATTTATGCAAGAACAATATCTGACCTGTTCTCACCTTTTTCTTGCTCCCCAACTTGTAAGGAAGCCAGTCCTCATCCAATGGATGATCCCCTTCACACACTGCTAACTTGTACATGCTCTCCTGCAGATCATCATTCTCCCACTTCCCACATTTGGACAGTTCCTCAACATCAGCATCTGATTCCATTCTGGCATCATCATTGTTGATGAGAAATTTTGTGCTGCAAGCCTAATTCTTGTTTGGGCTCACTCACCAGATGCCAGTGGGCTGAACTCATGGGAATCCTCCAATTGTGTGGACTCAAGTTTGTCACTGAGAAGTAGTTGATTGGTTTGATTGTGTTTTCAATGGGCCATTGAAGATTGTTCACAGTTCAGCAGTGGCCAGGTGGCAGTGTAGCCTGCATTTTACTACAGTTGTCTCTGTCTTAACCCATACTAGTCGGTGGACACCCAAAAGTATGGGTTATTACAGAGTATGGGTTTTGGCAGAGCTTGTCCCAGGCCCCTTTTTTTGTCATT
The DNA here is from genome assembly GCA_003316345.1 of Tricholoma terreum. Taxonomy (NCBI): domain Eukaryota; kingdom Fungi; phylum Basidiomycota; class Agaricomycetes; order Agaricales; family Tricholomataceae; genus Tricholoma; species Tricholoma terreum. The sequence continues at coordinate 7,634 of QFEU01000516.1, read as the reverse complement.
CAAGTGCTGCATTATGTATTATATCGCTACGTACTGACTAATACAACAAATTGAGGTAAAATAAGATGGTTTCCTGTCTTGTGACTCCTGCAGGCATATCTAACAGCCAAAGCCTGTGAGAATGGCTTCTCAGAGTTTATGAACACAGGATAATTGAGATCTCCTACATACTGTTGCAGGATGACTGATGCTGTTAGCATCTTGATGTCATTGTCAACTCCCTATTGATTTCCATCATTTCCTCCCCCAGTCAGTGTTCACAAACTGATTCAAAATTTCGTTGTCAGATACATTCATTGACATAATTTAATATGAAAATTGGTTTGATCATACTTTTTGGCACACATACTTGCTATCTTCCCTCCTAATAAGCTGAATGGTACATTCTTTGGCTGAAATTTGACATAGATAACATAGAAAACCCATATATAGTGTGCCAATTAACAAAGGAGTGTCTATTGATGGAACTTTTGTGATTGGTTCCTTGTCCACCTATGGGTTATGGTCCACCAAAAGGCATGGATTATGGGATATGGGAGAGATTTGTCCATTTGGCAGGGAACCGACTTGGTGGACACATGAAAGTATGGCTTATGAGAGGTTATGGGTTATGACAGGTATGGGTTAAGACAGAGGCAACTGTACATCTTTTTTCATGCCACAATCAGTGGACTAACCCAAAATGTGAGATCGTGATCGTGCTCGGCCCAGCAAGAGCTTTTGGTTGCACATTTTCCCATATTTTGCTGGAATTGTTTTGGGGGGTGGCCAAATTTTTGGGGTTGACATTCTGAATTTCTTTGATATGAAGAATCGGCTTGTAGAATTATCTTCATTAGACTCTACTATACATGTTTTTATGTTTTTTTTGCTACTCCGAATCATTGTGGCAGTGTCCAAATGCAGCTCATCAAAGTTGTCGTGTTTGTTTGTCCACAACCGTAGAATTTTGGAGCGGTGCAAAAGGTCCCGGTCAACAGTGATCGTGATTCGTGGGAACACCATCGAGCTTGCAGTTGAACCGAACAGAACACATTGATCATATGATGGAACATGGGTCCTTATCAAACACTTGTGTATATTTGGTATATATCTCCAGGACCATTGTATCCGAAGACGCACCTCGAGGCGAAATGCTGCACAGCGACAAGCCACGCGGAACAAGTGTAGTAATCCCGGAGAGTCCTTCAGTAACAGTTCAGTTATCTAGTTCACATCTGCTTCTGTAGTTTCCGTCATTCAGATACCCGAGATTTTTATTAGGGCAAATCAAAGCTTGTGTGTCGAGAAACCTGATATGGGAACAATTTCATTCCACAAAATAACAGAACGCTGTCACAGATTTGCTGAACCGAACAAAAGGGAAATGTGTAAGTACCTGATCTTCTTTGCCTCACTAATTCCATAATCCTAGTCTTAGGCGAGGGTGAGCGGCCACTGAAGTACCAGTAGATCTGGTTCTAGAATGAAAGGCTTTCAACATATACTGCGTCCGGCGAGCTTCAAGTAGAGTAACGGCACCCGTGTACGTCAATCATTATCACTTGTCGGTGGCTTATCGGCGATTCCAAGATTACATACATCCAAAATACACTTGATCAAGCTAACCCGAATAATAAAATGACATGGTTCGAAGGATGGAACGTTGAAGACTTCCTGCATACCCTCACTGGGTTCTCCATTCTTTTCGTCTTTCCACGCGCTTCTCGATCCCTTGTCGTTCTTTTATCATGGCAGACTCTAGTCTGAATGCGGGACTCTCTGCCACGGCACTCAACGTTGAAAAAGCTCCCAGCACGTCCACCACTACTACCACGGCACCTCGCTCAAGCATTGAGGAAAAACCACTCGTTCAGAAGGCCAGACCCTATAGCGGCTTCTTTGGACGCAGGAGTTTAGTAATGACGGATGGAGAGGGAACAAAGTCAAGACCTTATAGTGGCTACTTCGGGCGCAGGAGGTCGGCAATGATCGAGGAAGAAGAGGAAACGAAAGAAGTGAAAGCTCCAGAGGTCCCTCCGGTTTCCTTCGCGGCCCTATTTCGGTGTGTACTCAAGACTAATGTCAAAATTCAGCAGCCTCTGACGCCCTGAGTAGTTTTTCAACCAAGTTCGAGCTCTTCATCGATTTCATTGGTTTAATAGCTGCTGCTGGTGCTGGTGCCGCTCAAGTAAGATTCTCAGTGTTCCAACGCGTCGCTTCCTTTACTTGGCTGATACTGTTCATTCAGCCCTTGATGACCCTGCTTTTCGGCAGACTTACCCAGGATTTCGTTGCATTTGGAATCATCGTCGCCACAGCCAAGAGTGGTGACCCTGTTGCACAAGCGCTCTTACCCGAGGCGGCTGCAAACTTTCGTTCCGCAGCGGCGAGTAATGCTGGCTATCTTGCTTGTATCGGTAAGACCACAACTACAAACAAAGGAAGTATGTAGCGATTTAATCATGGATCTAGGTGCTGGAATCTTCCTTTGCACGTACATCTATATGTCAATCTGGGTATACACCGGCGAGGTAAATGCTAAGCGCATCCGAGAAAAGTATTTGCAGGCAGTGTTACGGCAAGATATCCGATTCTTTGACGAAGTTGGAGCTGGAGAGGTTGCTACGCGGATTCAAACAGATACACGCAAGTTTAATACAGGTTTTCGTACTTCATTCCGTGCTGATCTTGTCTTTCAGACCTAGTCCAGCAGGCGATATCAGAGAAAGTCGCCCTCGTTGCTAGTTCCCTGTCCGGTTTCGTTACCGGTTTTGTCCTCGCTTATATCCGGTCATGGCAATTGGCACTTGCATTATCTTCGGTCCTGCCCTGCCTCGTTATCACTGGCGCTATCATGAATGCCGTTGTCTCCAAGTACACACAGTATGTCATTCCCTCCTTACACTTATTAACTGTTCTCTGACGCATCAGCACAACAGACTGTCGTTGAACCAAGTTGGTGAGGGAGGAAGCCTGGCCGAAGAAGTCTTTGGAACGGTACGGACGGCTCAAGCCTTTAGCCGTCACAAGCTCCTCTCAGGCCTTTACAACACCCGCATGGATAAATCCCTGAAATTCCAGGTCAAGTCTGCCATATTCCGTGGTGCCGGAATGGGTGTATTCAACTTTTGTATATATTGTAATTATGCACTAAGTCAGTCTCGTAACTCAGTGGTCTTTTATATATGCTGATCTTTTCGATTTCAGCATTCTCCTTCGGGACCACCCTCATCAACAGCGGACATGGTGAGTGGAGGCTATGCTCAACACCCTGTTACGTCGCTTATACACGTCATTATAGCTACACCTGGAGAGGTTGTAAACGTGTTCCTCGCTGTGCTGATGGGCTCCTTCGCTCTGGTGCTAGTCGCTCCCGAATTGCAAGGTGATTCCATTGTTTAAGATACCTTGTATCGTGTAGCTGACCCTTTGCAACAGCGATCACGGATGGACGAGGTGCAGCAGCCAAACTCTACTCAACCATTGATCGTATTCCCGAAATCGATTCTTCTAATCCCGCCGGTCTAAAACCAGAGAAGGTGGAGGGCGAGATCGTCTTAGAGGATGTTCAGTTTAGCTATCCTTCTCGCCCAACCGTCAAGGTGGTGAAGAATCTTTCAATTTCCTTCGCTGCCGGCAAAACCGCTGCCCTCGTTGGCTCTTCGGGCTCAGGTAAATCGACCATCATCTCCCTCGTCGAACGCTTCTACGATCCCACCGCCGGTGTCGTTAAACTCGACGGAGTTAATATCAAAGACCTTAACCTGAAGTGGCTTCGCTCCCAGATCGGGCTTGTATCCCAGGAACCGACGTTGTTCGCCACGACAATAACGGGAAACGTCGCCCACGGCCTGATCGGTACGGTACACGAGCACGCTTCCGAAGAGGAGAAATTCGCATTGATCAAGGAAGCATGCGTGAAGGCGAACGCTGACGGTTTTATCACTAAACTGCCAATGGGTTATGATACGCTAGTGGGAGAACGTGGATTCTTGCTATCTGGTGGACAAAAGCAGCGTATTGCCATCGCCCGTGCTATTGTCTCTGACCCCAGGATTCTTCTATTGGACGAGGCAACAAGCGCGCTTGACACTCAATCCGAAGGACTTGTCCAGGATGCATTGGACAAAGCAGCCGCAGGTAGGTTTTTAACTTGAGTAATTTGCAGCAAGATAATTAGTCTTTCTCAAATAGGCCGAACTACAATTACGATCGCACATCGACTCTCAACCATTAGAGGCGCTGATGTCATTTATGTAATGGGCGATGGCATTGTCCTCGAGCATGGCACACACGACGATCTTCTCTCCCGTGATGGTGCCTATGCCAGTCTTGTCCTTGCTCAGAAGCTCCGTGAAACCGAAACGGCCAGAGCTGATGACAGTTCCGACATTACTGAAGATCCAGACACTGTGGAGAACCTTGCCCGAGCGGAAGTGCCACTTGGTCGTAGATTCACCGGCCGATCACTTACTAGTGAGATCCTCGAACAAAGGAACATGTTGGGGGCGGGCGAAAAGGACCGCTATTATTCACTGGTCTATCTCTTCATGCGCATGGTGAAGATCAATCGTGATGATTGGTGGCAATATCTTGTTGGCAGTATCGCCGCAGCAAGTATGTTATTAGATCTCTCAAACGTTGATCCTCCTGATCCTCTATTTTTGTAGTGAGTGGCATGCTTTATCCGGCGTTCGGTGTGGTATTTGCCAAAGGCATTGAAGGTTTCTCGAATCCTGACCCTTCAGAACGTCGATTCCTCGGCGATCGCAATGCTCTTTGGTACGTTTATTATTGGTATCCATTTCCAGCCACACGAATTTACGCCCGCTTTAGGTTTTTCGTTCTTGCGTTGGTCGCAATCATGTCAGTCGGCATGCAGAATTATCTCTTCTCCTCGGTGGCTGCATCACTGGCCTCCAAGTTGCGATCGCTCACCTTCAAGGCCATTTTGCGGCAAGACGGTGGGTCCACTGCTCATTCTATGTTACACTGCTCTGAACTCGAGCTTTTAGTTGAATTCTTTGACAGGGCAGAGAACAATGTACGTATTTTTGCCAGTGTCGTATACAACAGTATTCCGATCCTCTTGACTATGTGTGTAGACCGGAAGTTTGACGAGTGACCTAAGTGACAACCCTCAAAAAGTTCACGGTTTAGCCGGTGTCACCCTTGGCGCGTGCGTGATTCCAAGCTATGATCGAGTTGCTCTTTTTAACCATGGTTCTGTATAGCATCGTTCAGAGTATATCCACCCTGATTGCCGGATCTGTTCTTGGCCTGATATTCATATGGAAAGTAGCATTGGTTGGCGTCGGTAAGTTGGTTCCATGCGAGTTCTTGACCGAGATCTTAAGATTTTGTGATCTAGGTTGCATCCCTTTTGTCGTCTCCATGGGCTACATTCGTCTAGTTGGTTATTCACTGATATCTCTACTCATGTGTCCTAACGCACCAATCTCAGCGCGTCGTTGTACTCAAAGACCAAGCCAACAAATTATCTCATGCGAGCTCTGCTCAGTTGGCTTGTGAAGCAGCGGGGTCTATCCGCACGGTTGCCGCACTTACTCGAGAAGATGACTGCTGTGCATTGTATAGCCACAGTCTGGAAGAACCTCTTCGTCATTCGAACAGAAGTGCAATTTGGAGCAATGGCTTATACTCGATCTCACAAGCCATGTCTTTCTTCGTCATATCACTTATCTTCTGGTACGGATCCATCCTGGTGTCGCATCTAGAATTTAGTACCTTCCAGTTCTTTGTTGGACTCATGGTACGTTCTTTTCTTCCCACAGATCTGACTCCTGCATCTCACCTCCTTTTTCAGAGCACGACATTTGGAGCCATACAAGCCGGAAATGTCTTCTCTTACGTGCCAGACATCTCATCCGCGAAAGGCGCAGGCTCTGACATCCTCAGATTACTCGATGCTGTCCCTGAAATCGATGCCGAATCGGATGATGGAAGGACTATCAATGCTGAGAAAGGTCAAGGCCATATACGGTTTGACGGCGTACACTTCCGTTACCCGACCAGACTCGGTGTGCGTGTTTTACGAGGGCTCACGTTGGAGGTCGAACCGGGTACATATGTCGCACTCGTCGGGGCTAGCGGATCAGGCAAGAGTACTGTGTAAGTGGATCGACCACTTGGAAAAAATCGTTCGATGATTCACATGCTGACTGGGAGCTGTCATTTAGCATTCAGTTGATCGAGCGGTTCTATGATCCAATAGCAGGAGAAATCTTCGTACGTGTGTATGTGGTGAATGATGGATGAAATTACTCATAGGCTGGCTACATAGCTTGACGGCGAGCTTATTACGGAGCTCAATTTACAAGAGTATCGTAATCAACTTGCGCTGGTTTCTCAAGAACCGACTTTATATACTGGAACTGTCCGCTTCAATATCTTGCTTGGTGCCGCCAAACCCGAGTCGGAGGTGACGCAGCAGGAACTTGAAAAAGCATGTCGAGACGCCAATATCCTGGATTTTATCGAATCTCTACCCGAGTATGTTGAGCAAAAGCATACTCTTAACATGACCGTGCTGATAGCTATTTCGCATAGGGGGTTCGATACCGAAGTTGGTAACAAAGGGTCTCGACTCTCTGGTGGACAAAAACGTATGTCTTTATTCGATAGGTCTTGTCGGCGTTTGTTCTAACGACATTTGCTCTAGAACGCATCGCTATTGCCCGTGCTCTCCTTCGTGATCCCAAGGTGCTTCTCCTGGATGAGGTTAGTGTATCAGATTCACAACTATACAGCTTTGATTTGACGGAACCCATCCATCCTAGGCCACGTCAGCCCTCGATTCCCACTCTGAGAGGATCGTACAGGATGCGTTGGACCGAGCCGCGAAAGGAAGGACCACGATTGCCATCGCTCATCGGTTATCTACAATACAAAACGCAGATAAGATGCAAGTCAACAAATGATCGTGCCGTTAAAGATGAAAAAGCTGACTTTTTTTTCGTCTACAGTTATTTCATGAAAGACGGGAATGTGAGCGAGGTCGGCACACATGATCAGCTTCTTCACAAACGTGGGGATTACTACGAATACGTCCAACTACAAGCATTGAGCAAACGACACTAAGGAGTTTTCGTTACCCGAGTCATACATTAGAGCTTACGACGAGCCTGGCCATGGACGCATTTTTTCTAATCACATACGTAGTGCATTTCAGCATATATTATACGATACCCTTTTGCACTCCAATTGGCCACTAAGTAGTACCTACATATTCGTTACTTGCTAGATCCGTGACCCATAAGTAGATGATGAAATATCAACGTTCTAGTCGCTTCTACGGCAGGATCCGGGCTTCCAAACATTGCACCCATCAATGACGTACTCATCGATATCCGTTATCATTATTATTCACACAAGTGCAAAGTAGATCGAAGGCGTCGCTACTTTGTTTATTGTTCAACAACCCCGATACTTCGTACAGAAGAGTAGGCTTGAACAACAAGCTCCAGAATCAGTAACAATGTACAAGGAAGCACACAACCCGTGCAAGTGCTTCCATTGGAAAACAGGGTTGGAAACGGAAGCAGAAAATACAATGAATGGGTGGGAACGCAGAAGCTGGCTGGGGCTGGGGGACAACTGAGGTGGCAACTGACATAATAAATTTAAAAGTT